>CAKMRK010000097.1:0-78329 GCA_928213465.1 Penicillium sclerotigenum | reverse complement strand
CTGCCGGACTAAATATCCGCCCAAGATTCTCTAGGTAGCTATTATGGCTTACCTATTATGCTGAAAACTACCCTGCTAAATAGACAACACACTTGAAAACTCTGGAGCAGATTTTTAAGAGGAGCTCTAGACATTTTGGCACCTGATAGCATGACTTGGGTGAGGGTTTGGTAGGCGGTAGGGCCAAGCTACGGGCGGTGGGATAGGTGGGTCTCAAGGGGTGTTAACACTTTTGCGTAGTCACTGTAGAACAATGTATGGGATAGATGAAAGATTTGTATGACTCTAACTAAAATGACACGAATCCCACAATCTAAACGGGCGAAGCTGACTAAGCATTGTATGCAGTTTTGTATGGAGCACGCTATTCTGGCGGTCCGACTATTTTCCGGGTTTCAATACCCTGTATTGAACCATACTATGGAGCCTCTTGTTTGTATGATGCTTCAACATTCCCAAGGAAGAGACCAGGAACAATCTGCCTCATCCGGGTCATGAATCCCATCTCCCACTTCTTGTTCCTATTGCTCCCAGTGGTTTTTCCTGTTAAAATTTTATCCATGGTGTTGTTCTGTGCTTTTCTCCTGCCTTAAACTAAGCTGAATTGTTGATGCCTTACGTAACCAAGTTTTTGATTCACTGACCAAGGTTTATCTACTCCGCTTTGGCAGAAAAATAATTACTGCTAATTTTTTGGCCGTCGGTGAAAGTCCTCTACCTTGAGGGCGCTCATCTTGCTTTATCTTTGAATAACGGCGTTAATCTGTTGAGGTGTTATACCTCTGTCCAGATAGCATGGAGCAGCAGGCCAACAGGGCGCATCGCCCTGCCAAAGAAAAGAAGAAATTTGAGGGTACGGCTCCAACAAATTTACAAACTCTCTGCTTTTGAGCCCATGCTAACAATAATTTTTTTTCTTTATAGGTGCTAATCCAAAGGCATTCGTCACTTCCAGACCGGGCAAGCTCAATAAGCAAGCTGCGCGATCGCATGATGTATGTACATGGATTTTTTTCTGCTGGTCAATTGATGCTGACACAGACTTCTCCTCTAGGTCAGAGAAAAGAGACTCCATGTCCCCCTCGTGGATCGTATGCCCGAGGAGGCTCCGCCAGTCGTTGTCGCCATCGTTGGCCCCCCGGGAGTTGGGAAGACAACTTTGCTCAAATCTCTGATCCGCCGCTACACCAAGCAAACCCTCAGCTCGCCGCAAGGCCCGTTGACCGTTGTTACGACTAAGCGCAAGCGTCTCACCTTCCTCGAATGCCCGTCCGACTCTCTTGCAGCTGCAATTGATGTTTCCAAGATCGCAGATATTGTGCTTCTTATGATTGACGGAAACTTTGGATTCGAGATGGAGACTATGGAGTTTTTGAACGCTTTATCCACCGCCGGTATGCCGGGTAACGTCTTCGGTATTCTTACTCATCTTGATCAATTCAAGAAACAAAGCACCTTGAAGGACGCGAAGAAGCGCCTGAAGCACCGCTTCTGGAGTGAGCTATACGCGGGCGCCAAGCTCTTTTACTTGTCCGGTGTTATCAATGGCCGTTACCCAGATCGTGAAGTGCACAACCTCTCGCGATTCCTGTCCGTTATGAAAAATCCTCGTCCGCTCGTGTGGCGCAACTCGCACCCTTACGCGCTTGCGGATCGCTTCTTGGATATTACACCGCCTACTCAGATCGAGGAAAACCCTAAGTGTGATCGCACAGTTGCGCTCTACGGCTATCTGCGCGGCACCAACTTCCCCTCTCATGGAGCTCGAGTCCATGTTCCTGGTGTCGGTGATCTAACTGTTGCCAATATTGAGGGCTTGCCCGATCCATGCCCAACTCCCTACATGGACCAACAGATCGCCAAGGCAACAGGAAAGTCGAACAGGCGCAAGCTCGGCGAGCACCAAAAGCTGCTTTTCGCACCCATGTCTGATGTCGGCGGTGTCCTGGTCGATAAGGATGCAGTCTACATCGATGTCAAGACCAATACCTTTGACCGGAACTCGGACGAGGATTCGGACGATGAGGAACGCCGGGGTCTTGGCGAGCACCTTGTTGTTGGCCTTCAAAGCGAGCGTAAAATGCTAGGTGAGGCTGATCAGGGCGTTCGTCTCTTCCGTGGTGGTGAGGTCCTCGATAACGCGGATGATGACGAGACCGGCCGTAAAAATCGACGCCACGCTCGCGTAGCCGTACCCGATCAAGACGACATAGATATTCCCGAAGGACTTGATAGCGAAGAGGAGGCCGATGAAGATATGGACGAGGATGATGTGACAGATGATGAAGGCGAAATCGACATGTCTGCACCTGCAGACTTTGAAGCTCGCTTTAAGGCCAAACAGAACGGAAATGCTGTCGGAGAGGAAGAAGACATGGCTTTCGCTGACAGTGACTCGGACCTGGGCTCCATCTCTTCGGTTTCAGACCAGGAACTTGAGAGCGGCGATGAAGACGAGGATGAGGATGAGGATGATGAAGAAGATGAGGAGGGCAATGTTCGATGGAAGGAGAACATGCTCGCCAATGCCAAGTCTCTTCACGGAAAGCGCCCTCCTTTCCGAGTCACCGACCTGTCGAGAATGATGTACGATGAGTCGATTACTCCACTTGATGTCGTGAAGACATGGCGCGGTGAAGATTCCGACGATGAGGATGAGGACGATAAAGACAGAACCGCTGATGACGAAGGGGAGGACTTCTTCAAGAAGACCAACAACGAGAAAGAAGACCAAGCCGACTTCCGCGCCGTTCCAGAGTACGACTATGATGAGTTGGAGCGGAAGTGGCGCGACGAGGAATTGCTCGAATTAATCAAACTCCGCTTCATTACTGGGAAATTGTCCGGTGGTGCCTCGGATGATGAGGATGGCGATATGGACGAGGATGAAGATGAAGATGAAGGCGACGGTGACTACGAAGACTTGGAATCTGGCGAAGTTTTCAACGGTATTAAGGAAGATGGCGACGAGGATGAGGATGAAGAGGCCGATGATGAGCCCGAGGCTACCGACCTGGAAGCCGAGCGTGAGCGAAATGCCAAAAAGAAGGAAGAACTCAAACTGCGCTTCGAAGAAGAGGACCGCGAAGGATTTGGAAAAGTCCAGGACGGGACGCATGATGGTATTGATGGAGAGTTTGGCGAAGACGATTGGTACGACCTGCAGAAAGCCAAGCTGCAAAAGCAGGCTGATATTAACCGCGCCGAATTCGAGACACTCGACCCTGCCTCACGCGCCCGGGCTGAAGGTTACAAAGCCGGCACCTACGCACGGATCGTCCTCGAAAACGTACCGTACGAGTTTGTCTCCAAGTTCAACCCTCGCTTCCCTGTTATCGTTGGTGGTCTCTCACCTACTGAGGACCGATTCGGCTACGTGCAGATTCGGATCAAGAGACATCGCTGGCACAAGAAGATTCTCAAGAGCAACGATCCGTTGATCTTCTCGCTTGGTTGGCGTCGCTTCCAGACCATGCCTATTTACAGCACCTCCGACAGTCGGACGCGAAACCGCATGCTTAAGTACACACCTGAGCACATGCACTGCTTCGCTACCTTCTACGGACCTCTTGTCGCTCCTAACACCGGTTTCTGCTGTGTGAACTCGTTCTCGAACAAGAATCCTGGTTTCCGCATTGCGGCCACTGGTGTTGTTCAGAGCGTAGATGAGCACACGGAAATTGTCAAGAAGCTCAAGCTCACTGGTCACCCTTACAAGATCTTCAAGAACACCGCCTTCATCAAGGATATGTTCACCTCTGCGCTTGAAATTGCCAAGTTCGAAGGTGCATCCATCAAGACTGTCTCTGGTATTCGTGGTCAGATTAAGCGTGCGCTATCCAAACCCGATGGCTGTTTCCGTGCTACTTTCGAGGACAAGATCCTGATGAGTGATATTGCCTTCCTGCGCGCTTGGTACCCCATCAAGCCCCACCGTTATTATAATCCTGTGACCAACTTGTTGGACCAGGTCGATGGCGAAAAGGGTGATAACGGATGGCAAGGCATGCGTTTGACCGGTGAAGTCCGTCACGCTCAGGGCATCGCCACCCCCAAACTCAAAGACTCGGCTTACAAGCCCATCGAAAGACAAGCCCGTCACTTCAACCCCCTCCGTGTGCCAAGACAGCTGGCCGCTGACCTCCCCTTCAAATCGCAGATCACTAAGATGAGAGGCCACAAGGATCAGACCTACATGCAGAAGCGTGCCGTCGTCCTCGGAGGTGAAGAAAAGAAGGCCCGTGACCTCATGCAGAAGCTTACTACCATGCGCAACGAGAAGCAGGCCAAGCGAGCCGTCAAGCAGGAGGAACGCCGCAAGGTCTACCGCGCTAAGGTGGCTGATAGTCTGGAGAAGAAGGCCGAGCGCGAAAAGAGAGAGCGCAATGATTACTGGCGCAAGGAGGGCAAGAAGCGCAAGAACCCGGATGAAGACTCTGGTGGTCGTGGACGCGGCAAGAAGCGCAAGTGATCTATTGTTTGTTCTTGGACATGTCTTAATCTACTTGGGTCTTTTGCATACATAGATGGCGTTTGGACCCAAAACTTGTCCCTACATTATGTTGGATGTTTATTTATATCAATACTATTGCATGAACTACTATTTGCCCAGGCTTTCTTCTCATTGCCTCCTACGCCGTCTATACTATACTATCTTTCTATGCTAATGACCAGACTGCTTCTCACCGTCGGTTGGTCCCCGACGCCCGAAGTAGAATATCTGGCTCACATCAAAGTCGGAGGACCTGAAGCACCTGACGGTTCCCAAAGCAGGAAAGTTCTAAACAAACCTAGGATTTGAATGTTCATACTCCCGGATGTGGTATAGTAGGTAAGGACCTAATTGTCTTTTCATCATCCCGACCGCACAATAGGTAACCAAACCCTAACTGACAAACCTTCATACTCCATCATCGCGATTTCCATAATAAGTTTAGTAGCACTGGTAGTCCTTCTATATTATCCTCGTGAATTCCCACTGTCCTCGATTTCCAACTATCCAACTACATCTATTTTCCATCAAGCTCCATCAAAGCTTTCTTCATTCATCAATAAAACATCTTTCCCAAACATCAAACATCCATTATAAAGACATGGCGCCTCTCCCAAGTCTTTTCAACATTAACACGCTCTCTCCTCGGGCCGACAAGAAATACAAGGTTGACATGGAGAAAGAACTTGTCATCACCAACCTTCTTCTAGGTCTCATCATGGCCTCCTTCGCCGTGTTCTTGGGCTGCACAATGTAAGTTCATACGTCCACCATCCATGTATTGACCAAAAAGGAAATATTAAAAATATTAACAACTTTATTAGCTACGTCAAGGTGAAGCCCAAGTACGAGGAAGAATGGAAGCCCAAGCTTAAGCCCAAGCTTCGGGACTGTAAGGAGAAGGTTGAGGGGTGGAAGGAGAAGATGAAGACCTGGCATGGCCCCAAAGAACCAAGTAAGTTGATCTCCTCAGCAATGTTCTTCCAACGTTGTCCACTTACATCCCCTTCTAGAGGTGCCAGTGCCTGCTCACGTGGCTGATCACCATGTTTCTGAGACTCCGGATGTCAACCGGATCACTTGTGATTTGACTCCGGACTACCTGAAGATGTCGACGGCGGTCATCACGTAGGGTCGTGTGTGTGGGTTGTGTGGCTCAGTGCTGGTAGAGGTATCAAAGGCCTGCCAGACTGATGCTTAGATTTGACTGGGAGTACGGAGGAAAGGGTTGCTTGTTTTCTTTTGAGTATTTCTTCTTCTTTTCTGTCTTCTTTCTTTCGGATTTGGATCCGTCTTTGCTTTCTCTCAGCTTTGTCTTAGCTTTGTCTTACCTTTCTCTCAGCTTATTCTTACTTTCCGCTGAGTTTGTACCGTTTTTGGAGTTGAGTCAGGAGTATATTTCCCATGACTTCATATTGTTGTATATTATCATTAATGAGAGCTTCAATTTAATAATTTTCTATTTGATTCTTTGACTTGATGTATATTGTGGTATCTCAGGTGATGTGGTAGTCGTTATCCTTTGAAGTATATATCGTCCATCGAACAAGCCCAGCCCACTCACAGCCATCTTCAACCATCTTCAACCCATCTCCATTTCTAAATAATCATCTATGGATGATTTAAAAAATCTCTTTCTATAGAAACTCACTGAATTAGATGAAATTGGTCTAGTACTATCCACGTGACCGCGCCTCATACACGCGTTCCAAGACCAGTCATCCTTCCCTCTACCAACTACTCCAAAGGATCTCTTTTGGTGCTAGCATACTGTGATGCATCCATATTCAAAATAAGATTTTATTGCTCGCATTCTTTTATTCAAACCTCTGTCGGGTCCTTCATCCGCGTTTAACATCTCGGTGGAGAACCTCATTTGCCGCCTCGTGCTGTCGCAACCCTTGCGCGCGTGCTGGCCGATCGCCACTTCATCGGGCATCTGCTCCTGTTTTTCCCACAGTACTCC
Organism: Penicillium sclerotigenum; assembly: GCA_928213465.1. NCBI lineage: Eukaryota > Fungi > Ascomycota > Eurotiomycetes > Eurotiales > Aspergillaceae > Penicillium > Penicillium sclerotigenum. Next base: position 71,871 of record CAKMRK010000097.1, on the reverse strand, counting down.
CACGCGTCTTGTTGATATTTCAACTATTGGATTGCATCTAAATTACTTGGTATCGGACCTTCTCGGCCCCAACTCTCAATGCGGTGACTCGACGAGACAGGACATGCGTGTTGAGATCGTGCAGCCGCGTAAACTCGCGATTAAAGCTAGGTCGCGCGTATTTGCCCATTGGCGCTATCCCAACATCTGTTAATATTCCACGCCCCATCTTTCACCATGAATGACGGTCGCGATGCTGTGTGTAATCGCGGGGTGCTCCATGCGGAGGCCAGTGCGAACACCCAATCTATGAACAACGCAACATCCCCCGTACCTCACAAACCAGTGCCGTCGGCCAAGGCCCAAACCACACAATCGCCGCAACCATTGACACTGCAAATAGATGGCTTAAACGCTGTTACCCTCGCTCACGGCGAGGGTAACCCGAACCCAGCCTATATCGAATCATCGGAGCGCGGCAGCGACACATCGGGCGAGGGCCGACAACTAGACCTTTCCGCTAGCACCGTCACCGATTCTCTTTCCAGCTTTCCTTCTTCATCGACCAATGGTAATAATAGCCAGTGGACAGAGTTCGGTAACTCTCATACATTGAATGGACATACGTCGGTATCATGGGTGGACCAGGAGTTATTGGAATCCCAACTTGCCCCGCACATGCAGCCGGTGAATGGAGCTGCCTCAATAGATCGATGGCAACCCTCATTGTCGCCGATTAAAGCCGGCAATGCTTCAATTTCACCACCGCCATCGCCAAAGCATTCGCGCACAAGGTCGAATTTTGATGCTCGCTTGGCTCCAAGCCAGAAACGAACAGCAGCTGGCGAGTTCAAATCCACTTTAGATATCCCCACACCCCACAGTCCCGATGCGAATGGAGCTGCACGACGACGTTCGAAGAGTACAGGCTCGTCAGCTTATGGGAGTAGGATTGCACAGGTAACGCGCCCACTCGCTCACTCAAGAGTCTATGGCTCATTTTTATTACCCAGTTATCGGTACATATCCGTACACGGCTATCATACGCAGCCGCCAAAATAGAACAGGCCCGACAGTCGCGTGAATCTACCCCTCAAACTGCATCGCGAACACACCACAGCGCGTCGCCATTGAGCCCGTCGGTACCAAGTGACACCGCATCATTACCAGCAGGAAATTCCACGCCTTTTTCACAGGATTCACAAACATCTTCCAACGGAGACTCTCATCATTTCTCAGCATTCCCGTCTAATCAATTCCTTCCAATTCCCAAGCTAGCACCGCCTGTGGATATCATCTCATCAAATGGTCATACACAGCGCCGTCGACCGAACCCTAACACAGTCTCCAAACATTCAAACCACAGCCCTGTCTCCCGCCACCGACGCCACCATTCACACCAAGAGAACGGACTCAACCAACCACTTAACGGCCAAGCTGTCCTAGGACCAGCGACCCCCTCGCTCTCATCATCTCTCACACACGTACCAACATCCACACCGAATGGCTTCTACAGACACCGCACCCACTCCCAAAACACACTCATGGAACAAGATGCCATTGAAACCTTGATGTTCATGTCCAGCCCCGAGAACTCGGGGTATCGTTTCAGCCCTCGTCCGTTGCAACCAGCGAGCACGCAAAGCAGCCTAAACGAGTCGATCAACACTTCCAGCAATGGGGCTCACCACGATGGGAGCCAGGGGTCCCAAAGCTCCGAGTCTCGCAATGGTCGTGAACCCAGAAGCAAACCAGGACTGGAAGCTCGTGCTGGGGATGATATCGATCGCCTTTTGGATCAAATGGATAGTGATAGCGAGGACGACAGTCGGTATTCATCGTATCGTCCTGGGATTAATGGTGCACATCCATTTAGAGGGCATCAACACCTGCGGTAATTGCATAATTTTTATATAAAATTTCGGGATTTTGCCTGAGACACATAGTGCTATCATATCATGTACATCGCTTTAGCATTGATGGTGGCGTGGGGGGGAGGGGGGGTTAATTGCAGGCATAACCATGCTCATATCCTAGGAAGCTTACGATTGGTATGACTTCAATTCATTTGGTGTGATGAAAACACAAACCGGGCATCTATATGGGTCTGAAATAGTGGATAATATGCATGTCGTTAGCTCTATATGATCCAGCTCCCCCAAAATACAATGATTAAATTACTTTTTGTCGTGTTCATAGTCGGTATGCCATTGTGTATAATTTAATGTGCGAGCTCCTACCATTCTATTAGTCAACAGGGTATATTGAGGGAAGACATCACTTACACTTGCGAGCTTGCTCCTGGCTCGAATCTTGGGTCCGTATAAGGCCAGCACCCAGGGGACCAGAGTCAAAGCAGCACCCTGTTCCAAAACCAGTCAGTCAATTTTCTTTTTTGGGGGGTAATTGTCACAAATTACAAGTCCTCCCAGCAGACTTGATGCCTCTGGATAACCAAGGTTGGTGAACATGGCTGTTGTGACTAGTGGAAAGATCCCACCGAGTAAATTCCGGCCTATTGAGCAAGATATCAGAAAATATCCCAACGCATATCGAAACCTCCATCAAGAGAACGAACGACCCAAGGGGAAAAAAAGCTTACAGCAAGATTGCGCCGCAATCGCTGAACTCGCATACCGATGATAGGTATCAGCGAGGTAATTAAACGTAGCGAGATAGATAGAAAAGATTCCCATAGTCGCACAGCCAACGGCCATAGCGGGCGCGATCCAGTGAACGGATGGGAACGAACTCCAGCCAAACCAGAACAGGCCAATGGGCAGAAGTACAGACTCAACGCAGACGAAATACAGCCTGCCCTCGGGAGAAGTGGTGTGTTTACCGAAGCGCATGGCGATACGTTCTTGGTAGATGCTGATGATTGTGATGATGATAACGCCGACGCACATGGAGGTGAAGACAGCGCCGGTTTGCTCGATTGTGAAGTTATGGTTTGTGCGGAAGATGAGTGGTATCGAGCCGAATTGGAGGTAGAGAACTGCCCAGCTGAAGGAGACCCAGAGGGAGAAGAAAAAGACTACTGGTTCGGTGAGGAGCATGTCTGGATTCAAATGTTAGCTTGTTTTCTTTCTTTCTTTCTTTCTTATGGGATGACTGAAGGTTGACGTAGACTTACGGAATGGCCTGTACAACGAAATCTGGATCATGGTTACGAGCGATGCTCGTTGCTCGTCGCTCTGGACCTTCCATCTGATTCGACGAATGCATTTCTCTTCGGGTGCTTCTTCAGTCGTCAGGATTACACCGTGATGACCGGCTTCTTCGAGTTGCTCGTAGTACTCGTTTAACTTTGCGGCTTTGCGACTTAGCAGGACGCTGCCACGGGTTTCGTTGAAGAAGAAGTAGATGGCAATAACAAAGGCAGCGGACACGATTGCGTGCGAGTAAAACACCCAGCGCCATGTAGTCCGAGTGATGATTGCGCCGGAGATCAGCGGTGCCAGGCCAGTACCGAACAATGCAGATCCCGAGAAGAGCGCCATGGGCGTGTTGCGATCCTGGGCGTGATAGATATCGCTGATCACGCCGCCAACCATAGTGGAGAATGTTGCTGCGAGGGTTCAAATTAATATCTATTGAGTGCTGTCGGACCATTTGGAACTATACATACATCCACCCACGCCCTGGAAGAAACGAGCTACAAGCAATCCAGCAAAGGACTGCGTGCCTCCACAACCAATTAAACTGGCTATTGACATACCAAGTCAGCCATATGCCGGGCAACACTGCAAACCACGTATACATACCAACGAAGAGAATCCCACTGGCGATGAAGATCGGCCTCCGTCCGTTAATCTCGGAAAACGGCGCTAGCACCATCGGCGCTAGAGCAAACCCACAACAGAAAATCGTGATGCTCAAATTGTACACGACAGTACTGATCCCCCACAATTTAGTCAGTTCCTCTGATGCAGGACTGACCTCTCCCGCGGCATAACCTGCTAGCGCAGTAACCCCACAGGCAATATAAGTCATCATCGACTTCCGCCATTGTGGCCAGAGAAAGGGAGATGTGTATTTCTCTAGACTGGGCGCTTCTGGTGGTGATGACTGAGCGGGGCCGGGTGGTAAAGTAATATATGGGGTTGGCAGGGGGGTGTCCAGCTCTAAATACCGGAATTCGATATCTTGGGAGCCGCGTAGAGACTCGATCTCCTCGCGCTTTTCCATAGCTGTTGGTTGCGGGTTAGGTAACCCAAGCGTTTTGGACGCCCTGTAGTGAGTCAGAATGATGTCTGGTAAGAGTTTTCTAGGATTTTAATGGACTTTAAATGATTTATAGGCTAAGCATCTAGTGGAGAAAGAAAATTGGAGAAAAGATCAAAGGCCAAGACAGAATCGTAATCTTTCCCCAATTTGATATATCATTCCAATCATATTTTGCTTAATAGAGTAACAGACTAATATGGAGCATGACAATTACGCCTTATGCAGTTAAACTAGTTAATGCTCTGAGTTGCATGTAGGAGGCCCAAGAACCCTGAGTTACTTGTGAAGCTGATACTTTTCTCTTGGCGTTGGAGCCTACCGCCTTCTGAATATGTCCTTCATATAACTCTACTATGTAACTATACTATATAACTATACTATATAACTATACTATACAACTATACTATATCACTATAGTTACTATATAATTATACTATTAAGCTTAAAATTAGAGAAAAAAGAAAAAAAAAAGAGGTTTGTAGTGTAATACACAGAATTCATAGAAGTACATGCAGTATATGATATACTTCTCGGAGAGGCAAACGGGGAATTCCCCAATTTGGGGAAATGAGGATTAAGACCGATTTGACAGACCTGCTTAACAATCAATAGAGAATCGGCAGGATGAACCAATAGTGCATGTGTATTCAAGGTTCAAGGCAAGATCTTGACATACCGACAACAATATATACCGACTATATTGACTTGGTGTGCATGTGCGGGGGAAGATGCGCCATCAAATTGCCGGAGTTGCGCTTGAATTCCCCGAGGTCACACCTCCACATGTGTCTACCCCCAATGTTGAGTAGCAAGCCCTATCAGTGTCACCGATGTCAGAGGACATTTGCTCGTCTAGAGCATCTTCAAAGACACGATCGCTCACGTATGTCTACCAGACCTTCAAAGTTGGATCGAATCCCCCATCTAATATCCCCAAGATACCAAAGAGAAACCGTTTGCTTGCGATCAATGTCCCAAGGCCTTTACCCGCAAGTATGATACATTATGCAACATTTCAGGCACCTTTTTTTGTAGATACTTACAATTCTAGGGATCTGCTGGCCCGTCATGCGCGTCTCGCTCATAACCCCGACACCAGTCCAGCCAGCAATCAGACTCACACGCCCTCCCCCGCGAATCCTCCTACCCTGGATGAACTAGACTCCTTGGCATCTGTAGTCACAAAACACGCCCAATCTAATCATGGCGCTTTACAGGGGTCCAATAACCATTTCCAAGCATTATCACCGGCGGTACACCGTCCGATGCTAGGTCAGTTGGCTGGCACAGACGCTCCCTCTGCAGGACCCACCACCCCATCTCCGGCCCCGGATTTCGGATATGCCCTAGGTGGCTTTGGAACAGGATCATATCAAGGTCATGACTTCACCTCATTTTTGGATAGCGTCCCCTTGCCAAATCATCCGTTCTCGCCGGCTTATCAGCCACTCCCGCTATTCCCACCCTTGCACTTCTCCCCGGTTCCGGACTATGATCAATCCTCTGAGAGAGGGACTCTGACTGAAACCACTCCTTCGACTCCATCAAGTTCTATACTTCCCCGACATGGCACACAGTTGCCCTCACTCCAGCCGGAGGGGTATCACATCTCCCCCAGGGCGCGCCAGCCCACGGGTTTCGTACCGGTCACGGCTCAATGTCGAGAGAAGTTCTTGGATATGTTATCTGACTACGCGAATGTCGTTCCAGATCCACTGCTGCCATCTCGACATGCGCTATCCCGGTGTTTGACCGGGTATATAACCGGTTATCATGAGCACTACCCAATCGTGCATATCCCGACCTTCGATGTAGACTCAATGACATTACCGCTCTTCCTATCGATGGCAGCATTGGGTGCACGGTATTGCCGCGAGCCAGATACTAGCATGCGTCTCTATCAGATTGCGAAACCAGTCACTGTGGAACATGTTCGCCGTGTCTTCCAGTCGGGCAAGCTATCCCCGATTAACGCAGCCGATGACATCGATGCCCTAGAAACTCTGCAAGCCTTATTGTATCTGACCTCGGTGTCGTTATGGTTTATCAACGATCCTCCATACCACGAGGGGCTGTCCCTCCGCAGTCCAATGGAAATGCTCATGCGGAAAGGAGGACTCAATCGGCTTCCTGAGTATGACGGGACATGGAGTAGCTGGATCCGACGAGAATGCGTAAAACGCACCAAACTAATTGTTCTCTGTTTCTTCAACATCCAAACCATCGTCTTCGACGTTCCACCAATAATCCTCACAGAAGATTTCACCATCGAATTACCCAGCACCGAAAAAGAATGGCAAGCCGCAGGCGCGGGCCTCTGGCAAGCAGAGCGCCTGAAGAGTCCCGGCGAACCAAAATTCCAAGATGCTCTTTCCGCCCTATTCAGACCAACCAGCGATGCACAGCGGTTCTCCTCACTCGGTGGCTACGTGCTAATCCACGCGATCCTGCAAGACATCTGGCTAATGACGAAAGCGGGCCGACTGCCCGTATCACGACGGAACCGCTTCACCCCATCATCAATGACATCCACACCGGAGCTCGTACACGTCGAACAAGCTCTAGAACGTTGGTGCCAGTGCTGGGAACGCAACCAAGAATCCTCCGTCGACCCACTCAGCCCGAACGGCCCGCTCTCCTTCACATCCGCAGCCCTGCTTCGACTAGCCTACATCCGACTCAATGCAGACTGCGGCTCGGCCCGCCAACTTCAAACCTGGGACCCGGTCCAGATCGCAACAAGTCTCCGTGACAACCTCTCCGTCCAGCGCGGTGACCGTCTCACGCGTGCAGCGCTCCATTGCGCACACGCACTCAGCACACCCGTCAAGCTCGGTATTGGATTTGTCGCGCACTCGCAGGTAGCTCTGTGGTCGAACCAGCATGCTTTGTGTTCCCTGGAGTGCGCGGTGCTGTTAGCTAAGTGGCTTGAGGCAATTACGGTGCCGGATCCGGAACCGGGGTTGACGGAGCAGGAGACTCGGTTGCGGGATTTTGTGATCGAGATGGTCATGGAGGTGCAGCATGGTGTCTCAAGGGATTGGCTGCTCGCTACTAATACTCGGCTTAGTGCTGCGGTTACACGGTTGTGGGCGCGGCTGTTTACGGCGGATTATATATGGGAGATGGTTGCTTTGATTGGGAGGTCTTTGAATAGCTATGCGGACTTGCTAGAGCAGTAAAAAGGAGTTTTGCTGTTGCTGTGCTCTCATGAAGTTGTCAATGTTAGGGTCAACTTAGAGCTAATTGAACGGCCATCATAGTCGCCGTAGCTACCAGACAAGGGCTATACTTGAATCCTATTGCTCATGTCGGTTAATCTCGGCATTTCTCCTTGTTCACCCCCCCCCCCTCCCCCCACAGGGCGTATGTACGAAGTACATCATACGGACATTGCACAGGGCTCCCCGGTGACTCACTGGATATCAGGACTTTCTGACGTGGCTACCCCATTTATTTACAGTTCTCCAATTCCCCAATAGTTTATATCTGCCAATTTTCCCAGGCCTAGCTAAGATCGGACCACGTTAACTAGTTCATTCGAACTTGCAGTTCTTCTTCTCCTCCTTCTCCTACTGGTAGCTCAAGGCTTACTCCCACCCTTTGCAACTCCCAATTAAATAACCCAATACCCAACAAAAACAATCCAGAATGTCCCCCTCACCCCTCACAACATCCCCCGAAATCCTAACCCTCCTAAAAGACCTACACACCAAATCCCTAACCCAAGAGTCAACCGTGGACTGGCCCACCCTCCCACAACAATGCACCCCGGAATTCGACTCCATCATGCTCGACAAGTTCATCGCACTCGACCAGGACAAGTGCGAATTAGTCTACCACATCCTCCGAAGCATCAATGCAAAGACAGTCGTCGAGGCCGGCACTAGCTTCGGCGTTAGCACCATCTACCTAGCGCTTGCTGTCGCAGAGAACGCGAAGCGCGTCAGCGCTACCACTAAGCCGCGAGTCATCGCCACAGAGAAAGAGGAGTCTAAGGCGAAGCTTGCTCGAGCGCATTGGGCTCAAGCCGGCAAGGAGGTTGAGGATGCGATTGATCTCCGTGTTGGGGACCTGCGCGAGACTCTTACTTCCGATTTGGGGACTGTGGATTTCTTGTTGCTGGATAGTAAGTCGTGTTTATTCTCTTGGGGGCGATGCAGGTGTCGGTATAGATATATACTCTGTACATGTCTGGTGCTTGATACCCTGCCCCTACTGTCTTGTATTCGATGTTGCATATTCGATTGCTGTCTAGTCGTGATAGTGGCGGCATCTATACTAACTAGCCACTACTCATAGTCTGGACGCCTCTCGCCCTCCCCGCGCTGAAGCTCGTCCAGCCGCACTTCCGGCCTGGCGCTGTGATCATCGCTGATAATACCGTTATGGCGGGTGATAGGTATCAGGAGCTGTTTGCATATGTTGATGCCGAGGGCAGTGGGTTCCGGCGTGTGACGATGCCGTATAAGGGGGGGTTGGATATGATTGTTTATCAGTAGATGTATGTAGTCGCTTGAAGTGAGCTATAGCGTACCTGTACGCCGTTGCCAAGATCAATTCGCGCATGGGCAATTCCAACATCCTTAGTTCGTTCTTCGTTCTTTTTTGATAGGCCAAACGGGATCCGCCCTATTAGAATATCAACCCCTCATTCTATCAGCTTCCTTACCCCAAGTTGATATCCTTGATATGCCCCAATTGATTCAATTCCACCAAACCTATACCTCTATACCATCTATAACCGATATACGCAATGTCGCCCGAAAACAAATTCCACCTCCCGCAAGAAGAAGGCCTCTTCAACGCAGCCCCAAGCCTAAACCCACCCCCAATACCATCCACAAAAGACTACAGACTAAACCACCTAGCCCTGCGCGTCCAAGACCCAGCACGCTCACTCCACTTCTATATCAACCTCCTAGGTATGCGAATAATCTTCACCATGAACGCCGGTCCCTTCACAATCTATTACCTCGGGCACCCGCCGGCAGATGCAAAGACCGAAGAGGATATTACTGCGTGGGCGCAGGCCACCAGCGAAATCCCTGTTATGACGAGGACGAGCGGGCTTCTGGAATTGTATCATGTGCATGGCACGGAGAATGCCGGTGATGGTGGCTCTATTTCTACGGGGAATGTACCCCCGCATCTTGGATTCGCGCATCTGGGGTTCACGGTTCCCGATGTGGCGGCTGCTGTGCACAGATTGAGGGAAGATGGGGTTAGTATCATTAAGGATGTGGGTGTTTGTTCGAGGGAGACGGTGCCGCTTTCGGAATGGGAGGAGGAGAGGGGGATTGGACGTGGAGAGATTCATGGGAATTATGCGTGGTTCTTTGAGAAGTTCGCTATGGTTTCGGATCCGGTGAGTTATAGGCCCTCCTAGGCTCCTAGATAGGTAAGAGTATTGTGCTGATGTGGGTTGATAGGATGGGTATACGGTTGAGTTGATTCCTCAAGACATTTAAGGCCGTGAGGATCTACCACTCTACGATTGTAAGATTGTTTTAAACAACAGGTCGGGAATGGAACGTCCATCCCATAAAAATAGCTTAATATAGCCTATACAACCAACATATGATGGTACACAAATGGTAACGGAATTACGCGCCCCAGCTGTCATCCTCCGCAACGTCGTAGTCCATATCCCGCGCAGGAGCGGTGTTGGCCACCGACGTGGACGACATGACTGTGTCTTCCGGTTCATCCTGTCCAAGGCCACCCTTGAATTCCGTTGACCCAGCGGTAGGAAGGACAATGGGTGGGTTGGCCACCCAAGTGAGCTGGACCTCGCCAACGGAAGGGATGTTCCATGGAGAGAACATGAGCTTCTCGGCCTGGAAGCGCTCTTTGAATGCCACCACGACGGAGTTGGGCTGGTCCGGGTGTGCCTCAATAGATTCGTATTCGCCAACACCCTAGAACATAACCAATTAGTATGTAGTCTACCTAATTCAAAATATACACGACATACCATTAGGTGCTGACGCAATGCTTCGTCCTTGTCCGAGTTGAGCTCAACGCCCGATACGGCGACTCGTCGAGGCCGGTTATCCAGACGCAGCACGCCTCCTCGTCCCCGAGCCGCAAACCCTCCGCGTCCACGATATCCTCCGCGGAAATTAGGGTCATAGCCACCACGTCCACGGTATGTGCCTCGGCCGCGGTAGCCACCACGACCACGGTATCCACCCCGCCCTGAAGGGTCAGCCGAAGGGTCGAGGCCAAGGCTCTTTGCCTCAGCCTCGAGGGCAGCCAGTTGAGCTCGCAACTTTTTCGTCTCATCACTGATATTCTCATCGGCGGGAGGCTCCGTGGCCATGGCGTCCCCAGCACCAGCAGCATCGCCTATGTCTGCTGTGCCTCCGAGTCGCTGCATGAGGCGAGCCCGCTCCTCCTGCTGTTTCTTGAGAAGTTCATCGCGCTGGCGCTCTAGAGCCTGCTTGGCGGCTTCAGTCTCCTGTCGCTTTTTCATTTTCTCTTCGTGCACTCTCTGTGCTTCTTGTTGTTGCTTCTCGAACTCTTCTTGGTTGAAGGCCGGGGCCTCAGGCTGTGCGCTGTCATGCTTGTCCTCGCGATTCTGTTTGTACCAGTAAACCTTCACGAAACGGTTGTCGAAGATGACCTTGGGACTGGACCACGCGGCCTTGGCTTCGGGGAAAGTTTCGTATTTGACTAGAGCTATCTTTTTGTAGGGTTGCAGAGAGACCTCAGTAATGTTACCGAACTCAGAGAAGAACTCGCGCACAGAATCCTCGTTGAACTTGTCGTCAGGAATTTGCTCAACAACAATAGTTGTAACAGACTGGTCCTCATTAGGTCCTGCCGATGAGAAATCGGACCGGCCGCGTCCTCGCCCGCTGAATCCCCCGCGGCCACGGCCGCGGCCACGGTCACCGCGCGTGGGAGCACCGCCCCGCTGCGCATGCATACCCGCCGTCTTGGGGTCATATTCTGGCACTGTTAGCGGCGGTATATCTAGAGCAAACGAATTCTTTTTACCATCGTCTTTCGAAACACCTCCCTCGACGTGCTGGTAAGGGCAAGTATTTCCTAGGTAACAGATACCTTGGGTGTCATAAAACGGACATCGCTGGTTGCTTTGTGGAATCTGTTCGGCTCCCGGCTGGCCGGGGGCACCAGGCATCCCGGGCATAGGCATACCTGGAATCTGCGGGAATCCCATGCCTTGCATACCCTGCATAGCCATCATTGCTGCCATAGGATCATTTGGGTCAAATGGCGGGAAACCGGGCATCATAGGGAAGCCACCGGGCTGCTGCGGAGGGAACTGTTGGCCCTGCTGGTGTGGAGGGAATTGCGGGCCCTGTTGCTGTGGAGAATATTGTTGAGCCTGTTGCATCTGGTGTCCTCCCATGAAGTCAATGCGACCGCTTCCGCGCCCGCCACGTCGTGCAGTCTTCATGGCGCGATTCTGGAACCCACCATCATTGTGCTCCGGCTCCCCTTGGAATCCCTCATTGAAAGTTCGTTTGCGGTTTGCACTGCCGGGAGCGACAGCAGCCCTCGGGCCACTGGGGGCATTCACAGGAGGCTGTGACGAGGGAATGTGGGTAGCAGGTTGGGGCTGGCGCTGATGTTGGGGCACGGGTGCAGGCGTAGGAGGCGCAGGTGGTTTGGGACCGAAGGTTGTAAAGAGCTCGTTAACGAATGGTTCCGTATCTAGTGAGTGTTAGCTATATGGAAAAAGTTCAATGCGACCAAGACATCAGACGCACGTTCGCGCAGGAAATCCTCTAGGTTTTCCACCGAGACCTTCTTTATTTCTTCGGTTGGCGCATCGGACCTAACTAGCGCCAAAACATAGTCTGCGAGCACATCGGAGTCGGCATCGGAGCTATAAACAGAATAAACACGATTAGTCGCCGCTAGCATTTCCCGGGGTAGTGTCAAGACCCGATTCTAGTGCCTGATCAACTCACATGTCCTCCAGTTTTCTGACCACCCATTTCTTTACATCAGCGGCCTCCGTATCGGTGAACTGCATGGCGAAGGTGGTTTTCAACTAATTTCAAACTGTAAAGATTGAATTGGATCGAACAAAAGATCGACGTGAGAGTGACGATGATTGTAGGGATTCGGTTTCAACAAAGCCGTCACTCGGGAAGATTGCTGCGTATGCAGTGATAACTGTATATGGGAGGAAATCACAGCTTTGCGGTTCAAATAGCAAAGCTTGAGAATGAGCTATTTTAAGCTGGCAAGCATTCACCCCAACCGTGAGGGAATGGAAGGACATGGCTGGGAACGCGAAGGTGAAGGCAAAAACGCGAGTACCGGGAGATCACGTGCTGGAATGACATAGGACAATACTCTGCAACTCTTCAGGGAACGCTTGTGGGGATTGTGGTCGCTTCATCGGTTTGGTTTTTCTTTATTTTGGGCTCTTTACAATTACTCGCTCAAACTCTACGAATGAACAACTGTGCCTAGCATACCCAAGTTTATTTTCATATCGAAACTGGTTGCTAGACGACAGTAAAAACGCAAAAAGCAAAATAAACCCTCGGCAAAAACCAAATGTAGAAACAGCAGCAAAAGGACAGAACCAATGATGCCCTGCGGCTTTAAAGGCTCATGCCCGGATTTCTAAGGACGGAACGATCGAAGCAAATACCGACGAATGAGGGAATAAAATTTTGTTGAACCGAAGAAATTGTATTGAATTCATCAATCTCATGAAAGATTCCACGAATGACTGGCAGAAGGGAAATTCTGGGTGACCGTGAACATTTTTACAGCTTGTCGTAGTACTACAAAGCGAGGTTAGTGACTGAGACCAAGGAGAGTGGGCAAAAAGACTTACGTTTTCGTAACCGGGAACGACCTCCTTGAGACCCTTGCGCTTGCGCATCTCCTGGACGACCTGACCGGGCTTGCTGGTGGGGTCGAGAGGAGAACCGCCGGGGAGGATGCTCCAGTGATCGAAGACGGACTGGGGGAAGGCCTGGCCACCGGTAGCGGAGCGGAGATCGGCAGGGAAACCGAAGGACTCGTTGACGGGCAAGTAAGCCTTGACCATGAACAGAGGAGTACCGGGACGCTGCTCCTCAGTGTAGACGTGACCACGGCGGCGGGTGAGGACACCGTAGATACCACCCATAGCCTGCTCGGGAACCTGGATCTCGACGTTGAAGATGGGCTCGAGGAGACCGGGGTCGGCCAACATGGCAGCGGCGTACAGAGCACGACGAGCAGTGGGGATGATCTGACCACCACCACGGTGAATGGCATCAGCGTGGAGGGTAACATCAAGGATGTTGAAGCGGACGGAACGCATGGGCTCCTCGGCAACGGGACCCTCGCGGGTAGCCCACTGGAAACCGGAGACAACGGAATCCTTGATTTCGTTGAGGTACTGCACAGCCTTGGTCTGATCAATGAGCAAGTTGGCACCGGTGGTATCGGGACCGAAGCACCAAATCTTACGGGCATCGGTGACATCCCAGCCGTACTCATCGGCGAGGACACGGGCACGAGCCTTGAAGTCGTCACGGGGGCTGATCTTGCCAGACTCAATAGCGAGGGAGACCTCCTCCTCAATGGGCTGAGCAGTCATGTACAGACGGTTGTGCTTGTTGGGCGACTTGGACAGAGCAGTCATGCTGGAGGTACCAGCAACGGTCTCACGGTAAGCAACGACGGGGTCGGAGATACGGAGGGGAACACCAGCGTGGTCCTCCTCGAGATCCTTAAGACAAATCTCGAGGTGGAGCTCACCGGCACCGGCAACAATGTGCTGGCCAGACTCGTTGATCATGGTCAGGACACAAGGGTCGGACTTGGAGAGACGCTTGAGACCCTCGACAAGCTTGGGCAGATCCTGGGCGTTCTTGACCTCGACGGAGCGCTGCACAACGGGGGAGACGGAGAACTTCATGACCTTCATGTTGTGGGCAGTCTCATCGGTAGTGAGGGTACCGGACTTGAGCAAGAACTGATCGACACCAACCAGACCGACAATGTTACCGGCGGGGACATCCTCAATGGGCTCAACGAAGCGACCCATCATGAGAATGGTACGCTGGATGGCCTTGATGAAGAGATCCTCCTTGCGGCCAGGGATGTAGTTGGGACCCTGGATGCGGACCTTGATACCGGACTTGACGGTACCGGAGTAGACACGACCGAAGGCGTAGAAACGACCCTTATCGGAGGTGGGCACCATCTTGGAGACGTAGAGCATCAGAGGAGCAGTGGGGTCACAGTCACGGATACCGATACAGGCCTTGTCGTCGGTGGGACCCTCGTAGAGAGTCTCGGCACGGTACTTCTGGGCAGTGACGGGGGAAGGCAGGTGGATACAGATCATCTCCAGAAGGGCATCAGCGGCAGGCAGGAACTTGCGCATGATGAGCTTGAGGAGAGCCTTGCCCTCGAGGTCCTTCTCATCGCTGGTGAGGGTGACCTCGAGCTTCTCGAGGAGAGTGAAGATCTCGTCACGCTTGTTGTGGTTGACAGCAGCGAAGATCTTGAAGATGGGGTCCAAAATGAACTGGTTGAAGGCACGCTCAAGGGTCTTGCCCTCGTGCTCACCCTTGTTGGTCCACTTCTTGGTCTTGGGGTTGAAGTAGTTGTCGCCCCAGAGACGCTCAAGCATCTTCTTGCGGTCAACACCGAACTTCTTGGCGTACTTGACGGCGAACTGGCGGACAGTGAAGCACCAGCCGTGAAGACCGGAACCGAAGGCGATTGTGCCTCGGTCGGGGTAGACCTGGACATCACCGAGAGCCTTGTCGAAGTAGGTGGAGATGATGACGTTGACGGACTCAATGGTACGGGAGAAGGACTGGTACAGATCCTCCTTGGAGACCTGGAGCTCGAGAAGAGCACGATCGACCTTGTTGATGCACAGAACGGGCTTGATACGCTCGGTCAGGGCCTGACGCAGGACGGTCTCGGTCTGGACACAGACACCGGAGACACAGTCGACAACGACAAGGGCACCGTCAGTGACACGGAGGGCAGCAGTGACCTCGGACGAGAAATCGACGTGACCAGGGGAATCGATCAAGTTGATCAAGAACTCGTCACCATCGACAGCCTGGGGAATCTCCTTAAGATCCTCTGGGTCGGGGAACTTGGCGTAGAGGGAGATAGCGGTGGACTTGATGGTAATGCAACGGTCCTGCTCATCGGGACGGGTGTCCATGAAACGAGCCTCACCGGCCTTGGCGGCGGAAATAATACCGGCACGCTGAACCAGGGAGTCGGAGAGGGTGGACTTTCCGTGATCGACTAAGGCACAGAAACAAAGTCAGGATCAGCCATTTCACCGTATCACATCATCCTCAGCAAGAACTTACCGTGAGCAATGACGGACATGTTTCGGATGTTAGCCCGACGGTCCATCAAGGTCCGGATCTGATGTAGGTTAGTATCGACATTCATGATGATTTGATGAATTTTCCCAGGGAGAAGTGGTTTCAAGCATCACCAGCTGAAGTAGGAGCTGGAAGATGGAAGGAGAGCAATCCAGGGGAGTATATCCCCTCCTTCCACTGGTAATGTTTGATATAACCTTGGAACCCTTGAGAAAGACAAGAACTAACCTCTTCGATAGTGAAGCTGTTCACATCATTGTTAGCTGTACTCTGGGTAAATCGTGAAGATCTCAGACTTACTTAACCATTTTGGCGGTTGATCCTTAGTAAACTAGGATTAAAAAAGAGAAGAAGAAGAGCACACAGATGACTAGGACCGAGAGTTCTCGATCACTGAATCAAAAAGTTCTATGTGCAACTGCTCCTGGGGACAGAGATAGAGGGGAAAAGAAGAAGAAGAGGGGAAGGGAAAGTGGGAGAGAAAAAAAAGAAAAGCGAAAGTGGGGACTTTTTTTCTCCTCCCGGTTTTGTGCGTTTTGAGCTGACTAGCCCATTTTCCCATATAGAAAACATTTTATATTCTCTTTTTTTTAATTGCTCAGATTCTTCTCATTTACTTTTCATACCGGTCTTTTTTTTTGATTTCAAATCCTCTATACTTTCATGTCTTGACTCACTACGCTGACTTTTATTTTTTGCCATCCGTGGGTGCTCCGGTGACGTTTGACAGCCATATCACAAGCGAGAGGTGTTCCGACACTGTTTATAGCTATATTTTATGATCTCTTGGTCTTTTCAAATATTAAAAAAAGAGTCAATTTAGAGGCTATGATTCATTCCATGCTTTTAGCTTCCCAAGGTTCCTTAAAAGACTTGACTTCATGCCCAAAACCCCTCTATCAACTTGGTGGGGCAATGCACATTAGCACATTAGTAAGCCATTTCAAATTTGATCTGCTTCGGGTATGTAGCTCAAGAGCTCAATGGATGGATGGTACGGGCTATACAGCTCCTAGTATATTTCTACAACATATATAGCATATATAGTTCAAAATAGAGTAAAACATTCAATCGCATTGAAAAGAAATATCCCCTCACATATTCCTTGGGCAACTTTTCATTGATCTTCACTACTGGCTCGTGCGGTCACCGTGCATTAGTGGGGCAAAAGAACTCCTCATTTGGAGGCACCAAGGCACCAAGGCATCAAATAATCCCACTTCCATACACATACAACGTACATGATAGGAAATGAAATTGCAAAGCTACAAGTAGTCGAGGGAAAATTAATGACACTAACAAAGAAGTAAATCTGTTAAATACTTAACTCTATCATAAAGATAGTGGATCTTAAAATAGTCCATAAGCCGGGACAGTCTTCCAGCCCGCAGTGTTCCGGTGCCCATATTCCGGCAACCACACCGGTCATATAATATGAAATCTTGTGATTTAACGGGGTTTTCTTGGCCTGGAAAATTAAAAAAAACCCCAGATGAAAATATTAGAGCCTTTAATCTAAAAGTACATTGCAGGCTTCCCTTCTTAAGTACTCCACACTACCAGAAGCTGAGTACGGCCGAAATAAAAAAAAAAACATTGCCTAAGCTCA
The DNA here is from genome assembly GCA_928213465.1 of Penicillium sclerotigenum. Classification (NCBI taxonomy): domain Eukaryota; kingdom Fungi; phylum Ascomycota; class Eurotiomycetes; order Eurotiales; family Aspergillaceae; genus Penicillium; species Penicillium sclerotigenum. Next base: position 54,705 of record CAKMRK010000097.1, on the reverse strand, counting down.
CAGCAGGATTGTCACCTTACCAACTAAGGGATCCAGTGAGCTAGGCCATCTATCTAATTCCATTGGTGATCATGTTTGCTATCTGGGTGCTTTCAAAGCTGCCTGTTCTCACATATGACCTAGAACAACATCCCGCCATCACTCCTTGGTGTCATCTTCAAAGTACTTTTCAAGGTCCAGTTGATAACTTTTCGTTTTACACAGATATCAATACTGAAAACCACTAGTCATTTTAATAAGCATGTGGCTCCTTGAATAGTCCAGTGTATAAACTGGTTTTTTCCCCATCTCACTATGCTTGTTGTCTTGCAAAGACTGCCCAAGCTTCTATAATATGCCGAATGCGACCCATATCCTAACTGAAGATCCTAGAAAATCGACATACATGTATTTTCTGTCACTACCATAGTCATATTTGGTGAAATACTGTGAAATAGTAACCTATCAAGGGATGAGGTAAGGTGCTGTAGATGCAAAGCCACTAGTAGGGAATCTCCTAACACAAAATAGTTCCCAAGTTGTACAAACTTAGCACCATATATGCATCAACATTTTGCATCTTACTGTGAAAGTAATAATGTATCATAGCCTACGCCATAGAGGCTCAGGTTAGCTCCTCTTATGCTCTCTAGGGCTATCCACGAATAAATATATAACTATATATATTTTGTTAGTTCAATCTAGAATAAGCACTAGATAGTGCTGCCCGTATTCTAGAAAAAAGTCAAAATAACCGAATTTCTTCCAATGCCCTACACTTTCTTGAATTCACGCCTATTGACCCTGATAAGCCATCTATTACCCCCGAAAACCCCCATTTCCGTGCACTTCCATGCATACACCCCCCTCTTCTGCAAGCCTGTAACCATACTGCGCGACATGGCAGCATAGCACGTTAACTATGGCAAATATATCCCTGTAAACAACAATCGAGAAATATCCTTTGTGCACCATCACGCAACTGCATCTTCCAATGGGGTTCTCAGTGGCACTCACATAGACAGGGCCATTTGTCAATACAGTGAAGGTTCGTCCACGTCCACCGCGTTTTGCTACACGAGGCTCCTCCTTATCAGTAGCAATCTTAGCTCGTCCAGATACGGTGACTGGGGTTGAAAATGGCCATGACAAGACAAGCAGTATCGACGGTGATGATGGCAACGACTTACCCCCGTTCGGATGAATTATTCTCTAAGATATGGAATAGTAACAATACCTGGAGCTGTGAAGCTTCAGTAGCCCTTCAAAGTGTGGATAATGGGTTGGGCCTCGACGAAACAAGTTCAGCCACTATCCTATGAAAGTCGCCCTAGTGATGCCGATAATATTCGAAATGATGATACTAGCCCCACAAAGATTCCCTCTAACGGAAGCGAGTTGGCATGTCCAATACTTTACGACTAAAGATCCTTCCTAATTTCGGCCCGTTGACTGAAGAATCGCAGACTTCTCTGTCTGGAGACGCTCAGCTTGTGACAGAGACTACCTCGTGTAGCACCTCTAAAGGCCCCCGATCAAATCATCGCAATCGAAAGACCGTATATATAGGATACAGTGGGGTTGGCACATCCGGCGGGCCTCGAACAAGGGCAAGGGCTAGAGCAGAAGTGTCCTGTTCATTCTCTAGTTGCCTCCGGCCCCAGTTGTTTTCAGATGTCGAAGACCAGCTTCTTAGGGAATTGGTGGAAAGGGGGCTTTCATGAGAACATGTTGAGAAAGAATTCTGTCAGAGTTTTACTAGGAGGGATGGCCAGGATGTTGGTCAAGAAAGTTGAAGTTTTGGATAACAGGGTAATCTATCTGTCTTAACATAGCCAACCAATTTACGGGTAACCTCCACAGCCTTCTCTTGCCAAGATTATGAACCGGCATAATATTTGCAAGCCCATTGAACGTATATTTGGCGTATATTGCACAGGGCCAATTTCAGGAGTTTTCATCGAAGTCATCGAACGGAAAATGGTTTTGAACCCCAGTGACCTCACCACGTGTTTGAGCCACCTCAAGCATTTTGGCCTTCATCTCACGAGCCATTTCTTTCGCAGCTTCATATTCATCATTAGGAACCCAACCCAATATGTCCACACCAAGAACAATTTGCATTTGTTCCATCGCAGTATCGGCTTCTCTCTGTTGCGCCTCCACACGGATAATGTCACGAATAACTGTCTCTGGATACTCGAGAGGTGGCACAGTGCATATCCCTTTGTCACGCTCTAAAGAGTCTTCTGTGATTAAGTTCGGCCAGCTCTGTATGGCACGAATCATGTCAGCCCGCAAAGTGGTTGAATCTCCTTCCCAGGGAGTACCAGCACTCTTGAAAAGGCGTTGATGCAATATGACGGACTGGTCGAAAATTGCATCGTAATGTTCTTCATTCAAGCGCTTGGTAAAAGCGGCGTAAAGGAAATGAACCAGCCGTTTTCGAATGAACTCTCGCACTTTAATTTGCTCAGTTAAGTCAAGCGAGTCATAGTTTGGTGGAAGATTGATCTGAGGCTGAAGGAGCTTTTCTGAATCAGGGTCACCGTAGTTCTGGAAGTGTTTCGGTATCCCAGCCGCAATTCCAAGAGGAAGAATGGCAGAGTGTTGCCAATCAACTAATCCAACAATTTCATTTGTCTTTGACACAAGTATATTGTTCGGCTGGAAATCAGGATGGCGAATGACTGGCCGATTTAGTGAGCTTCCCGTTTTGAAACCAAGGCATCGCGCCAAAGTTAGATAGTCGGACAAATTTTTGATGTGACTATCCGGCGAAACTTGACAAAAATTATGGATCTCTCTATAAAGGCGTTCATAAGGAAGGCGAGGTTTCGCACAAGTTTCGGCCCACTTCAACTCCCGTTCCCCAACCGCGTTAAAGACATCGCGTGATGACAACCCTGTGACGGATTAACAAATTCAGTTCAGTACGTTGCCGGAGTTGTTCACTCACAGGGTCCCCTGTCGGTTGTGAGTACTGCTCTTTCGTCGTGCCACCAACTGTAATGTGCTATAGGGCCTATACAGAACTCGCGATCGCTACCTGGCAGTGGGATCCCTTCCCCTGAGAGAATATCCTTTCGATAATATATACTTCCGGATGCAGGGAACTCCAACAACATCAATCGTGTCTCCCACTCAACAATCTGTTTCATGATTCTGTGCTGGTCCTTTGGCGTCATCGTAAACCATACATCGCCCAGAGGGGTGCCGTCCAATTTCTCCATAATGATGTACTCGGCGCCCACAGGATTCATCCGTGTTGAGCACCAAGCATACACCTTAGGGGTAGTGATCCCATGCAACCGGAGATAGTCCAAAGTGGCCACTTCGCTAGCAACTGCGTAGTGTTCAGGTCCTGTGGAAGGATATGGAATTCTAGCGATAATATGCTTCCCGTCGTTGAATGTCACTTGGAATAATCGGTTGAATCCGCCTTCTGAAAGCTTAAAAAACGAAATGATATCAGAAGTGGAATGTCCAGATGCGGCAGCAATAGCCTTCTCGAGGGCAGGTATATCGAACTCAAGGTAACGTTCTGCCAACCGTAGATGCTCATTATAGCTACAGCCTGTCAGCCTCGAGCGGATATTTGCCAGAGGTGAAGACGTACATCCATCTTCCGGACGTATACTTGAATAGTTCATCCTTAGAGTTTTGGGCTGGCTTACGGGCGGACCCTGCTAAGTTCCTGAACTGTTTGATCCAGTACGGGCGAAAGGGCAAATTCCCAGTGAAAAAAGAACGGAAGACATTGCGAAGTTGCATGTTCTAAAAGAGATTTCCAATTGTAAAATGGTGCATTTTGAAGAAAAATCAGGAAAAAAATATCGCTTCAAAAGTCTTAAGACCGATCGCCAGGGGCACAGCTCTGGAAAAATGTATTTCCTGAATCTTATCACTTGACTTGTACATTCTTCTACTCCCTCTGAATCCGGGTTAAACTGACAATTGGCTCGCGCTTAGATAACAGTAAGAAGGTTATAAGAGATGGTAAGGAGTACAGTATACGCGGTATAAGTGGTAAATCAATAAGAACGTGGAAAACGCGACACTAAATAGGCTTCCCCAAAGCCCAACTTTGGGCCCAGGGTCCGGGCCCAAAAGCCTAACCCCGGCCTATTGTAGGCCCCTATTAAGCCTAGGCTACGGCAGTATCCACAAAATCCATGGATATATCCATATCCATATCCATTATCTATAGGTTATAGATGTGGATATTCAACCTATGTCTATAGATAATAAATAAGATAAACTAGTTATCTAAAAATTAGTATTCACTACTAATAAGGATTAAGGTTAACGTATTTCACAAGCCAGTGGGCCACACAAGTGAGTGGGCCACTACGATATTTTACAACCTTATATCTCAGCAACCACGTTGTTATTTGATTTCATTGTCATTTGATAACTATCGATAAGACTCTTGAGCCCTATATATCAGTTTTGAGAAAATCGAAAAGCTGCATTATCACGGTATTGAAAATTACGTTGCTCAAAGCCAAAAATATATATATCTCAATCATGAAGTGGTAAAAATTTTCCAAAGTCCTTAGAGAGGCCAGATATCATCTAAAAAGCAATAGGCTATAGGGAAAATTCCATATAGGCTACTGTTGTTGATATATAAGGTTGTAAAATATCGCATTTACTATGGTACTCGCTTGTGTGGCCCACTGGCTTGTGAAATACGTTAAGAGTGGATCTCCTACGACCTATACCTAAGGAAGGTAATACTTAGGTATTATAAATCCATTCGTACTAGGGCTATATTTCCCGTTCTGATATTTGGAAGTAGGCTTGCTGATCTTGTCGCATGTGGCACCATACGCAGGGATGTATGCTAGGTCCATATCGGGTATATCCATATAGTTGGGATGTAGCAAATAAATGAGTTTGTGACACACTCTTAAGACCACATGAGCTGGTGTATAGTCGATGGTCCTATCAAATACAATTATCTGTCGGTCTAGCAGGCCCCGTTTGTAGGGCATATGGTGCATTTCCTGGGTGACTACCCCTCGTATCATCCCACAAAGTTTCCCAGCTTTTCTTTATCATGTACTATATGACTTGCCCACTCTAAGGCACATTAGCTAGTGTTTTTGCCGAACAATAATTTATGGCATGTTATCAGGCCCTCCATCTTTTCATCCCTTATATCTTACTAGGCCGACATAGAGAACTAGGATAAGTTGGATAACTCTTCGACCGAAACCGCGTCGTTAATAGCAGAAAAGGGGTTTTCTTTGGAGCGGCCGGAACTTTCCTTTTCAAAAAATAACTAATATTTCTTAACCACCCATATTTGAGATCTAGGACCTATTTGAATATCCTTATCGCTAACTCTAATAGGGCCACGAAGTATCCAACGCATGTATGTAATGGGAGATAGAACCCACCTCCATCTACACTCTAGGGCTGTGTATGTGGGGATAGAATAATTAGAATATTGAAATATTAATCAAAATGATCTAGTAGATTAAGCCTAGATCTATACAAGTTCTACCAGGGGTCAGGGTATCACAACTTGTAACATATGAACCTTAGCCAATCTTACATATAAGGTCAATACATAAAGCATTGCTTCGCGCCTGATTTTAGTCTAATGTCTATATATCCATGTACCTGTCCGTACATCAGCAGGAGCATTTGCAGAGCAACCAAAAAAAAGCAAGCTTCAAAGCGATCCATAAACAAGCCTTCACGATAAGTCACGATAAGCGATAAGATCTATTCCTCCTGGGCCATTTAGGCTGGGAATCATTGAACAATACTTGGAACAATATTTCAGATAAAAAGCGAATTCTGCTGCACTAACCCTTACCAATATCCTTTGTAGAAACTTGCCAATTTAGAATCCTAATCCCAATGACCTAGTCTGAAAGCCTTTCCTGACGGTGGTCAGAATTCGAAATAAGCGGTTAACTAGCTCCTCAAAATCACGATAAGGATGTGTATATCACGTGCCACAACATCGCCAACGACATCTGGCAGCCGATCCTCATCGTCTTGTTCTTCAACGGATCCACACGTCTTAAGCCTCATACTACGACGATGGGAAGCTGTGTGTGGTTTAGGCTGTAGGCTCTGAGCTATTCGTCTCTGCCTCAGGTCACCATCAAGACCTGCTTGCTTCTACGAAGCATTCCATATTGGAAGGGCAAATGAAGAGACTCGGCGTGTCTACTCGATTATATGAACTTTCTGATTGACTAGGTGCTGACTCGTCTTTCGATTAAATAAGCGACCAGGTAGGTCCCTTCCAAAATGATTGACAGCGCGACACGATTGCTTTCATCCTGTCTACCCTTCTCCCACCGTTAAATTGACCCTGGGCTCAATTGATATACGGCTTGCGTTATTCTGAAACGGGATGGCTGACGAGTCTTCTAGTCTCCACGATCTAATCGAGGAGCTCGGTTTTACTCCAAGCGAGCACCAATTCTTACTTCGGCTCTTCGGCTCATCCGATCCATTTGCTGGGCTTGCTGGTGCAGACCTAGAGGCCAATCACAGCCGAAATCCATCTGATCAACACAGCTCTACTAGTCTTACTCGCAGACTTGCATCGGATAGTCTCAGGCAAGATATTCTTCCGTTTCCTGGATGGATTCCCCTGACTAACCTGCCGCAGTGAACGCGCCAATCACTTTCGGCTACGACCTACCGACCGTCACCCTAGGGACTTTCGCGAAGGGTTAGAGGGCAGAAATCAGGTTCACTACGAAGAAGAGTGGACTGCCCTTATTGGCACCGATTCAGAATCTCTGATCTCCGAGTTACTCCCACAGCTTGTAACAGACGACGAGCCCCCCTGTCTCGAGTCCCTTGAGGCATCGGATAACGTTGCACGCCCTGGATCTGTTGGACCCCCAAGTCCATCAGTCTATGACAGCGAAATAGGTGAGCCACCCGACTCTGTTGATAATCTCAACGAGACTCCTGGAACCCAAGGCGAACCATCCCAGGACCAGAGGACTTTGAATCACCCTGGAAGCTTTGAGCAACTACTTGAATCATTTCCAAGACCTCCCGGTTGTAATCAAACAGCCAGAGAGAAAAGTTTCCCCCGCGCGTCTTCTGACTCCCAACGAGTGCCACCGAAAGAAAGTGCCCAGGCTAATACGTCGACGCTGATTCGCAGTCAGATCAAACCTGTGACCAGCCTGCCCCGGATTTCGCGATTCTCCGAAGATTTGGGAGACAGTAATACCCGGGCTATTTCTTCTAGAATCTCCCCACCGTCTCTTGTAGACATTTCAACTGTCGTCAACACTCCAAACATCTCCCTTCAGATCCCCTCCCTGTCCCCCAGTGCCTCTTTCGGAGAGTTACGTCTCCCTGTTGACTATCGCGAGGGACAACAAGTGGATCTTGAAAGCTCCCACCAGGCTCCGGAGCGCACAAATCGGTCCACCTACACCATTTTCCCGTCATACCGCTCGCAAGTTCGTCCGATCAGCTACGTTATCGGAGAGCAGCGCTCATCCCGCACTATCTTCGAAGGGTACTCTACACCTACAGCTTCCCCTCGATATTACCGAAAGACGCCTCTTCGTATCTCTGCTCGTGAGTCAACAACCTCTTTTACCTCTAGAAAAAGGCGCATATCAAAGTCCAAGAGAATCTTAAAGCGTTGTGTTAAAAAGGTCAAACATTTGCTTTGTCGACCCTGCAAACGCACTCCGTCCGTTCTCAATCATTAACTCCACGTCAAAGAAACCACATATCTTTACGCTCCCCTATCTTTGCACTCTCTTCAAATTCGTCTCACACATCCCCCATCTTCATCTTTACTCCTTGCTCACTTTTACACCTATCTCATTTTCACAGCCGTCTTATTTCACACCCCGCTCATTTCAAGATTATCTTCTTCACTCACAATGGATTCTCGAACATCCCGTCTCTTGGATCCATCCTCGGCAATGGCGGCCATTACCAAGCACAAAGCAGAGGCCATCAAGCTAGCTCGTGAACAAGGGGTGGCCGTCCGAGAGATGTGTCGTCGTGCGAAAACCGAGGTGCCACCATACGAGTTTGAAGAGTTGATAGGCAAAGGTGCTTATGGTCGTGTTTACAAAGGTCACCAAACACCGTCGGGTCGACTGGTTGCCATCAAAGTCCTAGATATTGACTCGCTAGACTACAAGTCGCTTCGAGATTTCAGAGATGAGTCCATAAAAGATTTCATCCATGAAACAAAGGTGATGAAGCAAGTGAAGGATTCCGGTGCTAAAAACATCAATGAAATCATTGAAGCCATCTCCATTCACTCTCAGTTGTGGCTGGTTTGTGAGTACTGTCCCGGCGGCAGTGTCCGTACCTTGATGCGTGCAACAAACGACAGGCTCGATGAGAAATACATTATTCCCATCGCTCGTGAGCTAGCTGTTGGACTTCACGCCATTCATGAAGCTGGAATCATTCATCGCGATGTAAAAGCTGCAAATATTCTTGTTCATGAAGAGGGTCGTCTGGAAATCTGTGACTTCGGTGTTGCTGGTGTTCTCCAATCCCAGCGCGACAAACGATCTACCTGGATTGGAACACCACACTGGATGCCGCCAGAGATGTTTGCAACTCGTGGAGAGGCGCATCAATACGGGAATGAGATTGATGTGTGGGCGTATGGGTGCACACTGTTTGAATTCGCGAACGGGAACCCGCCAAATGCAGGCCTACGAGAACGAATGCAAATTGGTCGCCAACTAAATCGCAAGACTCCCCAGCTGGACAGCGATAAGTACAGTCAAGGCCTGAAGCATCTGATTGCCTACGCCCTAGACTCCAATCCAGAGACTCGCCCCACGATGGCAGACATCCTTGCCCACCCCTACATTGCTGGTACAGATGAGGAATATCCGACCTCCTCTGTGGGCGAGTTGGTAAGAAACTACTATCAGTGGTCCCAGCGAGGCGGCCAGCGGATTTCTTTGTTCCATCCAGGCGGTGCCGCAGCGGCTGAACTCCCAGGCATCGAGGAGTCAGAAGATGACTGGAATTTCAGTACAACAGATGGGTTCGAGCGAAGATTCTCTGTCATTGACCTGGATGAAATTGCCGCCTCACTGGCAGAGATGGAGCAATCAATCAGTCCTACCGATACAACGCCTGAGCAGGAAATGTACGAAAAGTTTTCGGAGGACGACCTAAACTATGAAGATAAGCTTAATTTCGATGAACGTGTGCGCCGAGGTGCAGTGGCAATGGAAGGCTTGTTTGATGAGGAGAAGCCTAGCTACACATACGAAACCAAAAATGACTTTGTCCCCATCGAACCCGCCCAGCCCACTTCAGATCTTCCCCTCCGTGCGGAAACAGACCGCTCTTCCGTCACATCGACTTTCCTCGATATCGACATCGGGTCATTCGAGGCCTCACACTACGCAGCAGGAGCTCCGTCTGCACAACCTTTCCAATTGGTCGATGCAAATACTATCCGCGCGACCCGGTCGAGTCTTCGATTGCACAGGAGCTCCTCTGAGAATAGCTCAAAGTCGTCTAGTAGCATCGTGGATGACGATACAAACCTCGAAGATACATTCGTGCCGTCTGGTCCTCGACCTCCCACCATGGACTGGAAATTCCCGTCATTCACACAAGATGAAGAGGAACGCTCGGAAGAAAAGGAGGAGGTTGTTACTACACAGAAATCCCTAACGGAGGAGTCTTTCCAGGCTGAGAAGCGAGCCACCATGCAGTGGACATTCCCAGTCATGGGATCCGTGCCCGAGAGCCAAAGCTACGATGACCGGCATGACACCCTCCGTGCTCCGCTGCCTGAGGTTCGGCTTCCACCGCAGCCGCAGCCATCATCAACAGATGAACCAGGGGACTCACGTCCTTCGACTTCGGCATCGAATACTTCCGACTCAGATTATGATCCCTTCCGCTTCGATCGCCCCACCACTCCAGATGGTGCAAACTCGCTTCAACAAAGTCATTTCTTCGACACAGAACTCCCCACGATGCTTGAACAAGCCGGTTATAATGAATATGAGGCTTCGGGGATCCTCGATGGCCCCGGGCCAGACGAAGAATCTCACCCTGCATGGAAGGAGCACTCCAGGACTTACTCGTACGAAGATAGTATGACAGCGTTACCCACAGCCGTTCCAATTCCCCGAACCCCCACTGCTTCTTCAGTGACTTCGGGCCCGGTCTCAGAACCGGGATCTCCCGTGTTCGAAACTACACGAAATGTACGACACGACTATTCCGAGGTCCACATGCCACAGGCAGAAGATAAGGGACCAATCCCCTTCCCAGCCCTCAATCCCCCTAGTGCGGCGAGTCTGATGGAGGGCATGGATGATGGTGTGGTGACAGCGGAACTTGACCGTTTGCTAAGTGATTTCCTCGAGTCGCTTTCGGCGACTGGTGAGGCATTGTCTCGGGCCGCGATCAAACATGAGATGAATGGTGTTCAACTTGTTGAGCAGGTCTAGACGGCCAGTATGGGCTTGTGGGATATTATTACTGGCAAATATCCTTGGTCGGAAGCCATGCAAGAAAGCCCAGATATGTAGGATTAATGAATGTCATCTACAATTCCAGTAACTAATATTATGTTCGGTTTGCATGCATGTCATTTTCACTATATTTCCAAGCAAGATGATGATGTAGGCACTGTTGCTGGCTGCTAGAGGCAAAGATGTACTCTGATGCTTGTAGTTGAGCGTCCTGCCTGGTCAAGCCTAATAAACATTACTGAACAAGGTAGAAGCATGCGCACACCTCAACGCCCAAGTCTCAAGTTGGGAAGGCAGATAGTCCAGTCTTTCATCTCTTTTTCTCTTTTTCTCTTTTATCCCATCTTGTGTTTCATCTTTTCTTCCTCCTTCATTCACTTCTTGTTCCCTCTGCTTCCAAAATGGCTTCCCATCCATCCTCAAATACCTCAGAAATGCCACAAGAAGCCTCGGGGCCCCTTGGTGTTTTCTCTCCTCCACAGAATTCTTATGAATGGAAAAAGGCCCTCCTCGATGTGAAATGGCTATGTTTCAACCAGCATCACAAGCAATGTGCCCTGCGTTGCAATCAGCTCATAGACACCGCGTCTATTCCGGTCCGTGTTGCACAGATCTCATCTCGAATTTCGATCGCTAACGGGTTTATATATAGCTCCATCCGATTCGCGCAACCTACCTTCACTATTATGCAGCCACCTCATATGAGTATATGGGACGAGCAGCTCATATCTTTTCGGCTGTCAAAGTCCCGCTTCTGACTTCTGCTATGGAGCGGTTCCAGACTGCCTATGAGTCTCTGCCAGCTACTCTTCCACCACCGGTTCTGAATCCCAACCAGACCTACTCGCCAGTTACTTTCCTCCATTCGTCTAGCTCGTCTGCTCGGTCTTCCTTGACAACTGTCGTGTGGAGCCCTGTAGTTTCGCCGGTCCATGTCGTCCCTCCCGGTCCTGACCCTAATTCAAATCCTCAAGCTCTGTCAGCTCAGAATCTGTCGGCTCATAATGCTAGGCTAGCTCACACTCCTCCTCCGCCTGCCCCTTCTCCTTCTTCTTCTTCAAACTCTCCTGTTACCACTGCTTTTTGTGTCACGCCACCTCCTACTACTCGAGAAGTCTCACATCTTAACTATCATGCCCCTCCTCCGGCTTTTCGTATCCCACCCCCGACCCGTGAGCCCTCGCCTCCACCACGTGGCCTTGCTCCTCGCCCTGTTACTAGAGACAAATTGCTCTCTTTTAATAGTGCCAGAGATGGGCTACCCAACGAGGGATCTATCGTCCGAAACATTGCCCGCATGATTGACAATTCCATTATCGCGGGAGCCGACGACCCTTTCATGACCCGCGCGCTACCGAAACATCACGATCTAAAGCGGCCTCCAGGGCGTCTGTCCCCAATCAAGTTCCCACCTGGACTTGAGGATCCAGTAAAGCGTAGCGAGCTCGTTCCATCCCCTCTTGCAATCCGGAAGAGCTCCGGTGAGGTGCTCATGTGTAGCAGTTCTGCAGCAGTAATCTGCGGAGGTTCAGAGCAAGAAACGTCTAGAAATGAGGTGAATCGACCCATCCGAGTTCGCCCTCCCCGGCTACCCTTGAGGATAATCCCATCCGGATGTTTGAATGCTAACACAGAGAAGACGAGTTCTTCCACCCTAGCACTGCGGCCGAAGTGTCTAAGTCCCACTCTCTCTTCGCCCACGACCGTGACTCCACCGACCCCAACCCCCGTCATGAAAAAGAAGATCCCCATCCTCGGCTCCCCATTCACTAGCCGCGCGGGCTCGCCAGAGCGGGAAAACACCAAGTCGCCCTCCTTGCATTCGAGAAATTCCTCCCCTGCACCTGTCAGCGCCGAGCGCGCCGCCCAAATCAATCAGTTCAACGACGCCGTCGAGTGGCTCCGTGAGCACATTCCTGCCGATGTGGCCGGACTCCGCAAACAGATCAAGCATGTTTCGGATCTGCAGCAGGCCCGTCGGTCTCGCAGCACCACTATGGCCCGCTCTGCCTCCTTCTGGACCTTTTCGCCCGTTAAGCCTAACGCCAATTCCGGTGAGCCTGAGGAATATCCTGTGATTGAGGGGCCGAACATCGATGAGTATGGAAATGTTATTCGGGTTGAGACTAAGGAGCAGCGCATTAAGCGACTCAGGGCGGAGGATTGGAGGGTTGGTATTCGGTCGAAGCATAGTTTCTGGAAGGGGACTGAATACTACAATAAGCTTTGCGAGACTGCTTTGGCTGAGCTTGGCGAGACGGGTTATGGATCTCGCGAATGGCTACAGCGGTGAGATCTTACTGCTTATTCTCTTGCTGGTTTCTTTTGATTATTTGCGTTTTTCTTGTTTTTCTTGCGTTTTTTTCTGTGATTGGGTGTCATGCAAGTGCCGATACATGACATTCGAGCTATCTTATTCAAGATACTCGATGGGTATTGCATTGCTCAATCCTCCTGTGCAGTTGACAAATTGGATCATGAGTATCATCATGGTCTGTATTTGATCATACTGGTTGCGGATTGAGGTGGTTTGTGAAGTTGAGGAGTATGCCATCAGGTATACTGGAGGAAAGCATTGCTGCGTCTTCGCTCACTTTATTTGGTACGAAAGATCAGGATATCGATGATCTTTTGCATATTACCAATTACCACCTGGACGGAAGGCAACCCAGAAACATTTCCATGGTTGGATTTGTTTCTTAATCTTAATCCTTAATCTTATTCTTAATTTGAACAATCAAAGGTCAATCTTGCTATTCTTGTCCTTCGTGCTAATAATCCCACTCCTTAAAGACCTTTACTCAGAACCGAACCAAATCCCTCTCCTAGACCTCCTTTTCCAAAGATGTCACCCAGTTGATTTCCAAGTTGATCTTGAATCTTGCTTAGATTCTGGTCCTCGGTGAGTTTCTTGCCGGTCAGACTTTCTGTAAGTAAAACCTGGTTAACCTGCTTCTTTTTCTCTACTTTGACCTAACATACTTTTCAGTCCATAAGACACCTTTGTCTCTCCCATGTAGTCTAGTAATAGCTCTTGAAGCTGTTTCTGGTATGGGTCTAGGTAACCGGAGACCCAAGCAGCAAGTAGAATTATCTGGAAGATAAGAAAGAAGAGAAAGGAGAGCATGATTGAAAGTTCAAGTTCTTGAGGATATTATGATATTATGATAGCAAATCTCTCAATTCCAGCATCGTGGTTGTGGTTCATATACCTCTCTGGCTAAGCCTATGACGTCTGGTGATGACGCTGTGCCACAGACACACTCGGTGGGGTCGGAACGCTTTGCCAATGAGAAATCAGGGAAGGATTTTGTATATTCATATTCATATTCATATTCATTCTCATGTATCATGTATCATAGCATAACATGCTTCAAATTATATATACAGTCGTTCTTTTCTCTGTTTCGATTGCCAGTCTAAAGTTATATTAGATCGAGGTGGTATGGTAGTTCTAAATAGATCTATCCTAGCTCCTACATCTTCTACTGTCCTTGCCTGTAACTAGAAAGAAAGTATGGCATATATTTAATTTCACTAAAAAATGGAAAACAGTTGTGGATTCCATACAAAGTAACTAGTTAATCGTAAATAGTGACATATCCCCGAAATCACATACAAGTCAATCTACACTGTAGTTAATTGGACTTCAGTGCTAACGGGAATCTACAATATTACTTTTACTTAATGATCACTTTTGCTTCATATTTTTTCTCCTTTTTTTCCATCCATCCATATTTGGCCTTATTATGTTCTATATTAATTCACATAGTCAGCCCCGGAGGCAGTAGCATTCCCGTTGTGGCTGTGCTGACGCTAAACCCTACAGCCCCTACAGCTCCGAATTCTAGCCTTATCGCGTCTAGAACTGGTATTCCCCCGCTCCCCTTCAGCTCTCTTTTTTTTTCCTATCGTTTTCTTTGGATTTATCTCCTTGGTCTGACGTGCGATTGAATTATCTGAGATTTGTCTACGTGTGTGTGATTTGTCTACTCCATTGGTTGTATTGGGAATCTTCATGCAGCCACCCCCGCGCATGGGTCGCCCCTCGAATTTGGCGATTCTATATTTTCTTTATCACTGACCCTATTCTCTTGCTAGATTAGACTCCATTTTCGACTTCAAAGGCCTCAATCCCGGAATCTTGAAATCCTCGAACCTCTTCTTCGTTCTAATCGTTGCTACCTAACGGGTTCCGTGCCCATTCGAGCCCATCGCACGCCGTGTCTGCTACCTTAGGCGTCTGCAGCCCTATCCCCACATCATGAGTTGTGAGTCGATATTTCATATTCGTGGAACTTTCGTTCTCTCTTCCATCTGGCTATGATTCGCCCTTTGGTGTTGGCCGAATATCGTTTGGCTTCGCGTCAGCCTTGTCCATAATCTGACTCTTCACTGCATTGGAATTGCCATGTCGATCTACACACTTACACTTCCTGTGAACCCTCTGTGGAATATATGGGGGCTAGGAGGACTTGGACTCTTAGCTGTCATTTTGTGTCACGGTCTGCTTCGCCATGTCTAAACCCTCCCCGCTCGGTCGGCTTTTCCAAGGGTCCTTTGCTTCATTTGTTTTGCGCGATTCGTCTGACAGGCCCCGCAATTTACTAACTCTCATACCTCTAGTCGCAAACATGCTCAACAAGCTGTCCGGGCAGCCAGAGAGCTACGAAAAGAAGTACGGCCTCCTTATCATAGCTCACTTGCCCCACATTTACTGACCTGATTTTCGCTGGCTATAGGGCTCTCTATAAATTCGGACGGACGCTGGGCGCTGGTACATACGGAATTGTTCGTGAGGCGGATAGCGCCGACGGACAGAAGGTTGCAGTCAAGATAATTCTGAAGAAAAATGTCCGCGGTAATGAGGGCATGGTCCACGATGAGCTTGAGATGCTGCAATCACTCCAACATCCCCACATTGTCTCATTTGTCGACTGGTTCGAATCTAAGGTGAGCACGTCTTCGTCTGACCAGATCGTTGCAGAGTTCTAACTGTGAACCTAGGACAAATTCTACATCGTTACACAGCTAGCCACCGGTGGCGAATTGTTCGACCGGATCTGCGAGTATGGCAAGTTCACTGAGAAGGATGCGTCGCAGACCATTCGCCAGGTGCTTGATGCCGTGGACTATCTGCACAAGCGCAACATCGTTCACCGAGGTCGGTCACTTTAAGTCATGCTCGCGCTTTACACGTAACTAACCTTTACAAAGACTTGAAACCCGAGAACCTCCTCTACCTCACTCGTGCCGCCGACTCTCAATTGGTCCTGGCAGATTTCGGTATCGCGAAGATGCTGCACAGCCCCTCCGAGGTACTGACCAGCATGGCCGGTTCCTTTGGATATGCTGCTCCCGAGGTCATGCTCAAGCAGGGCCACGGCAAGGCCGTCGATATGTGGTCGCTCGGTGTCATCACCTATACCCTCCTGTGTGGCTACTCCCCCTTCCGATCCGAGAACTTGACCGACCTCATCGAAGAATGCCGGACAGGCCGCATCATCTTCCATGAGCGGTACTGGCGCGACGTGTCGCAGGATGCCAAAGATTTCATTCTCACTCTTCTGAATACGGACCCTACCAAGCGAGTTTCCTCCGAGGAAGCCCTCAAGCATGTATGGCTGACCGGAGAGACTGCGAGCGACCGTGACTTGCTGCCTGAAATCCGCACCTACATTGCGCGTGCCCGTCTCCGCCGCGGAATCGAGATCGTCAAGCTTGCCAACCGTATCGAGTCGCTCAAGATGCACGAGGAAGAGGACGGGGATGGAGAGGATATCCCCAGCCCGATGGACATGGGCGAGTCAACCGAGGAGTCCACTGCGGAACCATCAGCGCCAAGCGGCGATGCCAGTCCTGCCCTTGGCCACGCAAAGAAGAAGAGCCTGGCCAGCGCTGCTCGCGGTGCTATTTTCCGTGAAGTTGTTTTGGCCAAGGTTCGTGAGCAGAAGGAGACTGAGGAGCGGGAGAAGGTTGAACGTGAAGCCCGCGAGAAGGCTGCTTCTGCGTAAAATGTTTACCATCTTTCTCTGTATCTCTTTCACATCTTATGTCTTGTTCATACGCTGTTCCTATGCTTATCCTGCCCTATACTTCTCTTTATCCTGGCGGTTTCTTGGATATAACGCTGTGATTCCCACTTGTCCTAGTCAATCAGTGTGAACGTACAAATTTTCAGGCCATCATTGCACTTGATTTCCTTATATTGATATACGCTTAGCCACAAAAATTTCGGATGCATAATGGCGTTGGAAAGAAATTAAAACCATGGAAGCTGAATCCTAACCTTCTATATCCCACACTTACAACATAAAAGCTAGCATCACTTGTTTATAACAAAGACTTCCAAGGAATTGGATGTGGATATTCACATGTGCTGCCTGACTATGTAACAACTATGTAATTTGACTCCCATTTAAGATATTCAATGTTTCAGGTACTTGATTAGCTCTTACAATGTTTCACATTTTCAACCTCAGTACTTAGATACAAGGAAGATACAAGTTACCATCTTAAATGATTAAATAGAAAAGCTAGCAACCTTGGGAAGTACTTATAAACGTAGTATGTGACATGATCTGATATATAGTCAGGTGTCGATATCACGTGTATTAAGAGACTAATAAATCTCCCCACTTGGTTTTAGACCCTCACTTGTGATCTTTTAACAATATCTCTTCTCTTTCGATCATCTTATATCCTTTGTTGCTTCAGTTCATTCCCCATCTCACCTGAGGAGTTGCTCAAATTTCCGACGTCATACATCCGCCCGACTCCACCTAATCGAGACACCGCCCCTCCTTCTCCACCGGAGCTCAAACATCTAAATCTTTTCTCTCAGCACTCATCCCAACAATGTTCGCTACAAAGCGTCTGAGCAAGGTATATATACCCTGGATCTGGAGGCTACTAGAATGTCCATCTTACTAACAATACCCGTGAACTCTAGGAGCTCATTAAGGTACCAATCCCTTCGTTTTCTTTCAGACCTTATATCGCCTGTGTCCTACCGATGGCATGCTTTGCTTAAGAGCATACATGGCGCATATACATTTTGTTCACTATTCAATTATGACCATGTTCCTCTGACCTTGTGGCCTTATAGATGCAAGAGCATGTCCCACCGGGAATTGCCATCGTCAAATGTGACAATCTGGAGGAATGGCAAATGGACATTAAGATCCTTGACCAGAATCCACTTTATCTGGACCAGACTTATCGTCTGAAGTTTACCTTCAGCAATAAGTACCCTATTGGTAAGTATCATCTCCTCAGTCGGCAGCCTTTTATTTATCTCTATCGTCTCTCTCGGTCGCCCCATTCCATCCCTCTTTGTCTTTATCTCCTCTTTTGATCAGATCATTCTTGGTGTTGACATACAACCACTTTAGAACCCCCAGAAGTCCAATTCATTCAATGTCCTGCCTCCACTGGCACACCCCGCACAATCCCAATGCATCCCCACATCTACAGCAATGGCATTATCTGCCTGGACCTTCTGGGTTCCGCCGGTTGGTCTCCAGTGCAGACGGTTGAGAGTGTTTGCATGAGCCTCCAGAGCATGCTTACGGCCAACAATCGTAATGAGCGACCCGCCGGTGACAAGGAGTTTATTGCCACCAACCGCCGTCGCATCCGTGACATCAACTTTGTCTACGAGGATGACAATGTGTAAATTTCTAGCTGCCAAGTTGGAGCTGGTGTGTGGTGCGTTTGACATGGGGGATGGCTTGCGTTTGTGGGGTTGGGGGGCATACATTGGCGTTTTCTGCATGGATGCAATTCCGCCCCTCAAGATTTGAGCGGCAGGATTTACATGGTGCCTGGTGAGATTGTGCTTCTTGATTCTTTGCGTTTGCATTCATCCTGGCGCTGGCCCATTGTTGGTCTCAATCGTGGAATGGGTGGCTTTCTTGCGGGCGTTCAAGGGTTTTCATTATCTAGCAATCCGATCAATAAGAGAACCATATCTCTTTGAATAATGTTTGGTAAGTAGAGTAGGCAAGAGAGAAGAAATCAAGTAATAGAATTCACAGTATCAACAATTATTCATTTTATCCAAGGGAAAACGATAGCGCATGTGCAATGTGATTGGCCAGGTCGCTTATATTCCCAAAGTAAGAATGGTACAAATCGTTCAAGTCCAAGTATAAAACCAACCCAATTTTCTCAAGATAACCCATTAAGTATCATTATATTCAATCCCAGAAATGATACCTGCGACTCAAATTGACCTTTTCCAGGGATGGCCCGCAACAGCCATGCTTCCAGTGGAACGCCTCAAAACAAGCAGTCAACAACGCCCTATCCAACAAAGCCATATTCACCGAAGGATCTGCCTATGGCCCCGACGAAGGCTACTTCCCCCTCAGAAAGAACATAGCCAAGTGGCTATCCCGATCTTATACACCTGCACAGCCCATCAGTGCAGAGCAGATATGCATTACTGGCGGTGCCAGCCAGAATCTCGCATGCGTATTGCAGGTATTCACATACCCAGCGCAAACAGAGATTGTATGGCTAGTGGAGCCAACATATCATCTTGTCTTCCAGGTATTTGAGGACGCTGGGTTTAGCGGACGGATGCGAGGGATACCCGAGGACAGGGAGGGGATAAATGTTACTGCACTTGAACTTGCTTTGGATGCATACGAGCGCAGTGGAGATTTAGGCTGTCAAGGTAAACCGGTATGTGCTCTTTCCCATGCTAAGCTAGTTGTTTTCGGTATAACCTATGCTAATGAAAACAGGAGAAGACATACAAGCCCCACAGACCATATAGAAAGATATACAAACATATTATCTATTGTGTTCCGAGCTTCTCTAATCCATCGGGAACGACGATGTCCCACTCGCGGCGCGAAGCACTTGTCCGCGTGGCGCGGAAGTACAATGCTCTCGTTGTCGCCGATGATGTGTATGATTTCCTCAGTTGGGGCGCGATGCATCCCACCAGCATGGTTTCGCGTCTTCAGCAGCGTCTCGTGGATATAGATCGATTTATTGATGGTGGGCCGCAAGATCGATTCGGCAATGTCGTGAGCAATGGATCATTCAGCAAGCTTATTGGCCCGGGGTGTCGGGTTGGATGGGCTGAAGGGACCAAAGACTTCATCTATGGTCTTTCTCAGGCGTGAGTGTTTATCCTCGATTCAAAATGCTGAAAGTAAACTGAAATTTTTACTCGCAGAGGCTCTACGCGCTCTGGTGGTGCTCCTTCTCAGCTAACATCAACTTTCATCAATGAGCTGCTTGAGGATAACTTCTTGCCTGGATATATTACCAATATCCTAGTCCCAGAAGGGCGACGAAGACATTGTATTCTCGCATCAGCAGTTAAGACACATCTCGGTCGTTTTGGTGTGTCATTTACTCCTGATCCGGAGACTAGTCCAGTCGCGGGGGGATACTACGTCTGGATCCAGCTCCCCGCCGCATTGACCGCAACCCAGGTGTGCCAGGAGGCCCTAGAGAAGCAAAATTTGGTGTTGGGTGGCGGTGCGACGTTTGCAGTTCCAGGGAATACTCAAGGGGGGAATTTGCATCGGAGGCTGAGACTTTGTTTCATGTGGGAGGATGAAGGGCGGCTAGTTGAGGGGGTGGAGAGGCTAGGGCTTATCATTCAGAGTATACTGACCCAAAACAAATAGGAGGCATAGAATTAGTGTCATCTTTGGAGCTCTGGGTGAGTGTCTTTTTCATAAAACTATGTAATCTCTACTTCGCATATCGAATTATTAGGAATCCAACGGTACAAAATACCTACTCGGGAGGGGGATGGGGGTGGTATAAAGTGTTTCTTCTGGTAAACTTCAACAGAATTTGTGAACAGCATTTTCCACACAGTTTTTAGGAAACATATTAAAAAAAGGCTGGCTCTCGCAGTCATATATCGCTTGTAAAAGATCAAAGATCCACCGTATAACTCAAAACAGAGACTTAGCACGCTTCTGTCACCCATAGAACCAATATTCTGCAGCATAAGGAACTTCAATCGTTCCATTTTGACCAGCACACGTAAGTGGCGGGTTACCTTGAGATGTGACAACTCGGTAAACTTCCTATATAGAACAATTCGGTCAGATATGCATGCTCCAGTCCCAGGGGTTCTGGATAACCTGAACTTACCCGAATACCGTTTCCCTTCTTGTATCCTAGCTTAAGCCACGGTACATCGCCAGAGGATCCGGATGTTGAGTTTGGGGCTGGAGTAGATTCTATTTTACTAGTAACAATCCAGGAATTATTGGAGCCACTCAGTCCCATGTCAAAGACCGGGTCTCCATCAGCGTTGAAGTAATGTTCGCCAATAATGAGGTTGGTACTTCTCGTGCCCTGGGCCACAAGAGTTGCCATGAACGCGAGGGATGCAAGAGGCGTGGCACTGATTAATGCGGGGACTTCGTGGAGGAGAGCTAGAGAGGATGATGCAGTGCAAGAAGCATCAAAAAGTGTAGCCGCAGCCCCTATGGCTTTGGGCTCGACGGTGGTGGAGTTGGAAATCAAGGAACCATTCGATGGACAGGTATAGTTCTGTGTTCCTCGGCCCAATGCAACGTATTTGAGGGTCAAGTTTTGGGATGGTGCTGGAAGCGGTGGGTTTGTCGTGCCCAATGCGAAAGACACTTTGGCGAGAGAGCAATTCCCGAGGTTGATATTGTCGAGTTGGTGGTAGATTTGGGAGAATGAGGAACCAAGAGCTAGAGGATGAGGAAGACCCGATGATCCTTCCACAGTTGCCGCAGCAAGAAGCAATGGCAGCGCTAAGAAGAGCTTCATGGTGGCCGGATTTTGGATCTCTGAGATGCAGAATGTTTCTAGAATTTGCTTGAGTAAATCTAGTGCTGGGGTCGTGGAAAGGAGAGTATAAGGGCAGGGGCAGAATCAACAAACCGGAAGATATATCTTTAATAAAAGGGTTGGTAGGGCTCTAATATGTAACAAAGGACATGCTCGGAGTTTGAGATATGCTGCACAGGTAGCAAGGCTCTCGGTGCAAACCGAATTCAATTAAGCGCAGTGGATTTTGGCTCAATGAACGTTTGGGGGAACCAATGATAGATTCTATATGAAGTAATACCGCCATCCACATCTGAGTTGTCTACATACTTCGAAAGTATCCGAGTCTGCTTACTGGGCTAACGGTGTACTAAAATTGGCTTCTTTGTTGTCCCCCCTCCACCTATCTTGAAAGGTTACTGGAGAGATGGGAAATGAGATTTCATTTCATCTGCGTTTGTTAGGATAGAAAGGATTGAACCACAGGGCTTTATAGGTTACACTAGCACCGTTGTTTACCGGCCGGCAGCGAACTGTCGCTTTCATGTTAGACAAGCTTGGAATATATTGGAATATATTGGCGTATGAGTAATATTTCGTAGACTCTTCCAACAATTTTACATCAGTATAGCCAACCTAGGAAGGATTTTTGATCAAGTACATCTTTTCAAATCTTGAAATGCTACAGGCGCTTATTTGATACACTTACTATAGCCTAGATCTCATTGGCTATCGGAGAGTTTCTTGTTATATCCCCAGTCATATTTAGAACCTTTTTCCTAAATTAGACAATTAATTTCAAGTGCACAGGAACACTAAAGTTCATGCAGGCGGCCAATATCCCTAATAGACGGTTTGTGGGACATAAATAGACTATAAGCGCCCTGGCAGCGCCAGGGATTTATGTACCAGTCAGGCAGCAACACATACATTTATGAGCCATAAAAACAGTGGGGTGAATTGATCAAATGAAAAGGCATTAGTAGAGATATCAATCGTTTTTTAACAACTATTGGCAGTAGTAGGTCTTAGGGAGTTGGTCCTATGACAATGAAACATGCTTTGGTGGGCTCAAATTTTCTTTGAGCAAGATTCATCGTCTCTCGCTTTGGGCTCCTTAAGACCCTTAAGGACTGTTTTTCAATTCTATTCCCTCCTGTTAGAGATCTTCGCCATATTCCTATTCTCCCGGCTTTGTAATGTCTTGTTGACCACCCAAATCGACGTTATATTAATAAAGATAGATAAATAAAGTATCCCTTACAAAACCTTTAACTAGCTTAACGTAACTAGTTAACTAGTTAGTTAGTTAACTAACTAGTTAATTAGTTAACGTATTTCACATACGAGCCGGCCACATAAGCGAGCCGGCCACCCCAAAACATATAGTAAAAACGATAAATTACATCTTGATATTTGAACAACCATGGTCTATAGAAACTTCTCCATATAGTTCCCTACTTTCTAAGTGATATATAGTCTCTTTAAGGAGTTTGAAGAAATTTTATAACTTTATGATTCTGATATATATATTTCTAGTTTTTAGTAACGTAATTTTCGGTAATTTTCGAAATGATAGTAACAGACCCTTCTACTATCTTTGAGATTGATAGATAGTGTTAATGAGTCTTATCGATGACTATCGACAAACAAAGAGCTAAAATAAAATCATGGTTGTTCAAATATCAAGATGTAATTTATCGCTTTTACTATATGTTTTAGGGTGGCCGGCTCGCTTGTGTGGCCGGCTCGTATGTGAAATACGTTAACTAGTTAACTAACTAGATTTATGATCATAACTATGTCATAAGTCACGTGGTTAGACACCGGGCAGCCCAAGATGACAGAAATCTGGGTGTACGACAACGTATGGTAGGCATGAAAGATATGTATGACTCTAACTGTACGGACTTAGCTGACTAAACAATGTATGCAATTTGTATGGCGCCACGATGGAGGTCCGACGATATTCCGGTTTCAATACTGTATCGTACCAAAGAATGGAGCCATGGTTTTTGACACAAGAAGCTAAGGTATCTAATCACGTGCAGCATAATCACGACCTTTTCATCACGAGACGCTAGGAACATAACATCCTCAATCACCATTATTGTGACCGTTACAGCGGTTTCCAATCCGGATGTAGCTGCAGTGTTCTCTTCTGCGGTAATACAGGCTCACTCATATCCTCGCGACTTTTACATTTCGTCAACATGTCTGACGGTAGGTTTTTGCAAGCTCACCCGCCTGGCCCTATATTGATCCGATCCCCACTGTAGCCGATATCGAGGCCGTTCGACGGCTCCAAGCTGAGCGCAATGCTGCAGCTGCTAGTAAAAAAGGCTCCAAGACCTTTGAACAATCTTCTCAACGCACTGATAACTCAACCAAAGCCTCCCTGACGGAATCATTCGACACCTTTTTGTACGACCGGGATGGGGCAGAGAAGTTTTCGGGCTACGATACTTCGATCGCTGTTGATGGCGATGAAGAAATGGAAGATGCGGATGGAGGACACAGACTGGTTGGTCAATACACTGCTACCAGAAGCCAGATTGATGAGATGGCGCAAGGAGCCGGCGTCGAGGAGGGGGACATTTTGCTAGGCCGCGAAAAGGCGGCGCGGATCGCCGACCGCGAGACAGACTACCAAAAACGCCGATTCAACCGTGGCGCCTTAACCCCGACGCGCGCCGACCCCTTCGCTGCCAATGCAAACGTTGAAGGAGAAAGTCAAACCTACCGTGAAATCATGGCCCTTCGCGAGCTGGATAGGGAAGAAGAGCGTGTTCAAAAGCTGATTGCAGAGAAGCGCGAGAAGGGTGAGGACGTCACAGAGCAGCAGGCTACGTTGAAGATGGTGGAACACGATAAAGAAAATGCCGAGGCAGGTTCGACCGTTGCGGTGACTACCGAAAAAAAGCGAAAGAACCGATGGGGCGAGCTCACCGCCGAACCAGGCAAAAAGTCGCGTTTCGATGAAGCACCTGCTCCAGAAGAAGCACCCAAATCGGGCCGATCGAGATGGGATCTAGCGCCATCTCTCACAGCTGCCACTCCCGTTGGCAACCAAGGACTTGCCACTCCCATGCATCCATCCCAAGCAGGTGCCGTTACATCTGCAGTTGGCTTCGGGGCCGGTGTGCCCGGTCAATTTGTTGGCTGGTCCGATGAAGACCTCGATATCATGCTTCCTGGCGAGGCCGATGGCTATAAGGTCCTTGATCCTCCTCCCGGATATGAACCTATCCGAGCCCTTGCTCGCAGGCTCACAGCCACGCCAGCACCCATTTCTAGTGCCGGTGGTGTCGGAGGGTTCATGATGCAAGAGCCAGAAAGTGTTCAATCTGTAGGAAAGGATCTTCCAACTGATATCCCTGGTGTGGGTGAACTTCAATTCTTCAAGGCGGAGGACATGGCCTACTTCGGTAAGCTAATGGATGGCGGGGATGAAACCAGCATGACTGTGGAAGAAATGAAGGAGCGAAAGATTATGAGATTGCTGCTCAAGATCAAGAACGGCACCCCACCCATGCGGAAGACTGCTTTGCGTCAAATCACAGACAATGCACGCGACTTTGGTCCCGGAGCTCTGTTCAATCAGATTCTCCCCCTGCTCATGGAAAGGACTCTGGAAGACCAGGAGCGCCATTTGCTGGTGAAGGTCATTGATCGAATCCTCTACAAACTGGATGATCTGGTCCGTCCCTATGTTCATAAGATTTTGGTCGTCATCGAACCACTGCTCATTGATCAAGACTACTATGCTCGTGTTGAGGGTCGAGAGATTATCTCGAACCTTGCCAAGGCCGCTGGTCTTGCTACAATGATCAGTACTATGCGTCCTGATATCGACCACGCCGATGAATATGTGCGAAACACGACAGCACGCGCTTTCGCCGTTGTGGCCTCTGCCCTAGGTATTCCTGCCCTCCTTCCTTTCCTCCGCGCTGTCTGCCGCAGTAAGAAGTCATGGCAGGCTCGACACACTGGTGTCAAGATTGTCCAGCATATCCCTATTCTTATGGGTTGCGCCATTCTCCCTCATCTCAAGGAGCTGGTTGGGTGCGTTTCAGGTAACCTCAGTGATGAACAAGCTAAGGTTCGAACCGTCACCGCTCTATCTCTGGCCTCTTTGGCTGAGGCTGCGAACCCATATGGTATCGAAAGTTTCGATGACATCCTGAGCCCTCTCTGGACTGGTGCCCGCAAGCAGCGTGGCAAAGGTCTCTCTGCCTTCCTCAAGGCTGTCGGCTATATCATTCCTCTTATGGACGAAGAGTATGCGAACTACTACACCACTCAAATCATGGAGATCCTTGTTCGCGAATTCGCCTCACCAGATGAGGAAATGAAGAAGGTCGTATTGAAGGTGGTTTCTCAATGTGCAAGCACTCCAGGTGTAACTGCCAGCTACTTGAAGGACCACGTCTTGACAGACTTCTTCAAGGGATTCTGGATGCGTCGTATGGCGCTCGACCGACGAAACTACCGCCAGGTAGTCGATACCACTGTGGACCTGGGCCAGAAAGTGGGTGTTGGCGAGATTCTCGAACGCGTCGTCAATAACCTAAAGGATGAAAGCGAGCCATATCGCAAGATGACTATGGAAACGGTCGAAAAATTGATTGCATCACTTGGAGCTGCTGATATCTCTGAGAGACTGGAAGAACGCCTCATGGATGGTGTCCTCTTCGCCTTCCAGGAACAAAGCATTGAAGACCTTGTCATTCTTAATGGATTCGGCACGGTGGTAAATGCACTTGGAACACGATGCAAGGCATATATTCCTCAGATTGCCAGTACTATTCTCTGGCGCCTGAACAACAAATCCCCCACTGTTCGACAACAGGCGGCCGATCTTATCTCCCGCATTGCGCTGGTGATGAAGCAATGTGATGAGGAAGCGCTCATGGGCAAGCTTGGTATCGTGCTCTACGAATATCTGGGTGAAGAATATCCCGAGGTTCTGGGCTCGATCTTGGGTGCTTTGCGCGCCATCGTCACCGTGGTCGGTATCACCCAGATGCAGCCACCCATTCGCGACCTTCTTCCCCGACTTACACCCATTCTGCGCAACCGACATGAAAAGGTACAGGAGAACACAATTGATCTCGTTGGTCGTATTGCCGACCGTGGTCCCGAGTCCGTGAACGCCCGTGAATGGATGCGTATCTGCTTTGAGCTGATGGATATGCTCAAGGCTCACAAGAAGGGAATTCGCCGAGCGGCCAATAACACATTCGGTTTCATTGCCAAAGCCATTGGCCCTCAAGATGTCCTAGCCGCTCTTCTAAGCAACTTACGAGTACAAGAGCGTCAGTCGCGTGTTTGCACGGCTGTCGCCATCGGTATCGTGGCCGAAACTTGTGCTCCTTTCACTGTGCTCCCGGCTCTGATGAATGAGTACCGGGTGCCTGATCTCAACGTCCAAAACGGTGTGCTTAAAGCCTTGTCCTTCCTGTTCGAATACATTGGCGAAATGGGCAAGGACTATGTCTACGCCGTCACTCCACTGCTAGAGGATGCACTTGTCGACCGCGACCAAGTCCACCGACAGACCGCCGCCAGTGCAGTTAAGCACGTCGCACTCGGCGTTATCGGTCTTGGTTGCGAGGACGCCATGGTCCATCTACTCAATCTGCTGTTCCCCAACATCTTCGAGACCAGTCCCCACGTCATCGATCGAGTCATTGAAGCCATTGAAGCCATCCGGATGGCTGTCGGCACTGGTATCGTCATGAACTACGTTTGGGCTGGCCTGTTCCACCCTGCTCGGAAGGTCCGCATGCCTTACTGGAGACTGTACAACGATGCGTACGTCCAAGGAGCCGATGCGATGATTCCTTACTACCCGGACATGGAGGGCGACGTGGGCCGACCGGAACTGTCCATCATTATCTAAGGATGATGCCTTGGATGGTCTGCTTTCTCTTCATGCATTATTAGATACAGATTCTATGGGGTGTGTTCTTTGCTAGCCGGTGTTTTCTTTCTTCCTTCTGGTCAATATTTTGTTCATACTGGGGGGGATGTATGGCGTCTCAAGTGTAACTGTATCCCATTCGCGAAAGTTCGGTAAATTTCAATAGCAATTCAAAATTTGATTCATAATTGTGGTTTGTGATGGATATTCTAGACATGCTTTGTGGCTGCTTACTATCGTGTGATTCCGGAAAGGTGAGATATATATTTCCACACTCGACGATTATTGAATAGCCGTACTTTGTAGTGGAAATCTTCAGATAAATATGTTAAGATGCGGTTTTGATCGATTTCAATGTCTAAATTCAAAAGAGAACGTGTAGAGTCGATCGTTTCTATAAATTGTACTCTGTACCTAGAATCGACAAGGCCAAGCATGGTGACAGGGGCAATCAGGCAGGGATCGCTAAGGCCGACAATCCTGTCAATCGAGATCTTTCAACCAAACAGGGTCTGGGGTCCAATGTCGACGTCACGTATTGACAATAAGTATATATATAATAAGTAATAAGTATAAGTATATCTAATATGCTATGAATATCATGTTTCATTAGCGAAATATTTAGCAAAGAGAATAATCCCTCCAACTCTACGCGCGGGGGGGGAATCCAACAACCCCCTTTCCCATCCACATTTTGCCACACAAAAAATAGAAACTAGAAACCTCGTCATCACAGGGTCCTGAGGAAAGTACAAAATAATCCAAAAGGAGGGGCAGATGTATTTTCCCAGTTCCCCATCGAGTGTTCCCCCCCATATTCCCTGCCAAGAGCGCCAAATGCCTAAGCTTGCCGTGGATGGGTCTTGGCGCAGGAAGTGGCCGCGTAAGCTCTGGCAGATGTGGTTCTTGTGGGGAATTTCCATTTTAGAATTTACGTTTATACATGCTTATAGTTTTTTTTTTATTTGAGGTGATAAGGTTACAATATGTATATGTATGGAGTACGGAGTAGAATACTCCAATATAATAAGAGTCTTGAATATGCTGTAGCATGCTGTAGCATTATAGCGAATATGCATATATACTCTGACCTTCAAACTATAAATCACCTACATATGTATACAGCATACTGGTTCTCTGTGTTGAATGTATACATATACAGTACAACTTACAACATACAACTTACAACTCACAACATACAACGTAGATCTCAGATATCAAGAACCTAATCGGGACTGGAGTATGTTCAAAGCTTCAAACTACACAGCCGCCCCCTGAATTCAGTGCCAGAATCCCCAATTACAGTGCTGAACTATGAACCGCGGAATGGAGGAGATTCCATGGTGTACTCCATACACAAGGTTGGAGTATGGGAACACACAGACCCTGATAAGGGGCGGTTGTGTAACGCCCCTTTTTTTACCTTTTCCATGGTTTGTAACACTTGTTCCAAGGTTCGATTTCTTTTTTTTCTTTTTTTGCTTTTTTTTCCCGGATTTCCAGGGTCTACGATCCGCTTGAGGGCGAGGATCATTATTTCTTATTTCCTATTTCTTAATTCCTATTTCATTTGTTATATTATTTCTTATTTCATTTCTTAATATTATTTCTTGCTTACGGATTTACTTTCTATATTCTATAGGATCTGGAGTATTCCGTACTATCACACGTAATCTCTCAAGCTATCGGTTCCTCTCTTAGCGCAGTGGCAGACACGGCACAGACTCAGGAATCACCTTGCCTGCAAGGACCATGGGTTCAAATTGAGGTTCATAGATCCTAAGATCGTGGAGGCAGCCCATGCAGGGAATGAACTCCGAGGTGTCCCCACTGGAAAAGCGTAAAGCACCAAGTATACTCCGCACCCTGTCTAGTACAGGAGACACAGAGATATGATATGAATGTATGTAGTGCGATGTCCACATCGTATACGGAGTAGCAGACGTGGAAAATACCGCGTGACGTGCATCTACTAAATCCCAAGGGCCATGACTAGTCTGTGCTGGTGCATGTGCTATAGTGCAAGATAGATGTCAAGCATGGGAGATACCGAGCTTCCTCGGTTTTCATGTGAAGGAGTGAGTTCCTAAGGAGCTAAACCAAAAAAACAAGACAAAATAAAAGGTTATGTAGAAGCATAGAGAGCTGTGACCCAATCAACAGACACAGCGATTGAGTTGCGCAACACAGTAGGGATCATGGATTTCGGTTTGGAGAAGACTTGCGCATTGGATGATTGGAACCAGCTTAACAATGTCATCAATGGTCTTCCTCTTGGTTCTTACTGTAGGACAGAACACACCAAAGAGAAACCTACATACATCATAGGTAAGACAGGATTCCTGTTCTGTGAGAGTGTTTTATTGTTTTTATTTTTATTTTTGTATATATATATATATAAAATATTTCTTTTATTAATGAATCTGTTGCAAGGGATCGGAGACCCTGCAGTACGCCCCATTCACGACGGTTGAGGCACACAGCGAGGGGTACACACTTTGTGGACCGGGCGCATCTGGCGCGTTACCTTTTTCTTTGGGTCTTTCTCCGTCAACAGCGGATTGTAGTACGCACTAAGACTTGGGCTAACGGCCCCTCCTACAAGGCCCTTGATATTTCCTGCAGTGCTTACAATGTCTGGTGACATAGGCCAAGAGAGTAATCTCTCCACTTTCTGCAAGTGCGTCTTTTATGTACAATGGTAAGTTAGGTACTTGCTAGACAAGGGGAAGCTTGAACGTTTTTTTATATGATGCTATACAACATTTCCAGTTCAAGTAATTTCGAGTCCAAGCTGGTAGCAAAAGGGGTGCTTCGTTAACAGCGCACACCGCAGTTTCTACCATATCCACAGTGACGTCTTGTTCTCTGGGAACTCCAACATGAACCGCAGAGATGGGACTGCACCGAACTTTGTTCTTTTGATGGTGGCGGGGGGATCCGATCAAACAGTTGAGTTAATCGCCTGTTAAGGCATAAGGTATATTCTTCAGGCAAAGAGGCGTACTTAGTCTAGTTACTTGTTACTTGGTCAAGCCCACCTAGGTATGCTAGATGTTAAAGCCTAAGCCATATCCGAAGTCTTCCGGTCATTTTCCGATATTCCCTCCTTGACACGAGACCCCACTACGTAATGAAAATGGGTACTTGTAAAGATGAATGGCCAGGAAGAAATTACTCGGTGCGGTTTAGGCTATAATGCATGAATTCGGTGTTTATCTACGGAGGACAAAGCACTCCGTAATGGATCTCTCGAACAGGAGGGAAAGGAAGATACATTAAAAAATAAATCCAAAAAAAACTCCGTACTGTATTAGACATTCCCGATCCACTCAAGGGCGTTTCAGGTTGTTAGCGTTGACCCTGAGAGTGGCAGTGTTCCTAGCGGGAAATATGGAGTACAACCAGGATCGCACGCAGGGATCTCAACTTTGGGGGATCAAGCCAAAACGGGCTTTGCGGGGAGTTACTGGGGGAGGAGTAACGTCATTTGACTTTTGTAGATTTGAGGGGTTTATACAACGTACCTAGGTATGTTTATGTCTGCAGGTATACGGAGTCGATAGAGTTACATAAAAACTGGAACGAGAACCTTGGAACATTCGAAGAAAACGGCCGGATATACGAAATCTAGGGGAATGGTCCGAGATATTTTCGAATTTCGCAATCCCAAGGTTAACCTTCCTACTTTGTTCGACCTATACCAAGGAGCAGATAACCACGTTGACTCGAAAAGCGCGGGATGAGCACGCGTCAGCTTATGGTGGGTCTGAAGATTCAATTGGTCGATCAATGACTGCCAAGATCGGCTATCGACTATCTGCCGTCTCCAGGTGGGAGTGGTTTGCAAATAACCATCTATGATTGGCTAAAAGGCTCTGCAACAAACATGTAAGAATGTGGATCCAAAGGAATTGAGCTAGACTAGTCCAAAGTAAGCCGAGCTAATCCAGATTAGTCTGAAACTTTGGAAATAAACGTAAAGGGGTCCGGTATCGGGAGAACCGTCTCGACCAATCATCGACACCATGGTTCAATGAATTTTTGGGCGAGGTTTTAGGTAAAAGGTAAAAGGTAAAAGGAGTGTCCAGATATGGATGCCATACTCCGTATGGATTTTATCCAATTTACCCGGATTCTTGTTGGACCTTCCCACTTTCACAAACTCTCGAAAGTCCGGCCCACTGGGTGGATGTAACGCTGTGATCGCAAATAATGGTTCAGGTGAACGTTTCAGCTATTCTATATATAGAGCCCCAAGATTCGAGGATTTCTGAAATTACGCAGCCTGGTAGGGAAATAATACCAAAGTGTAATTGTGTTTACCTAGTCCGACTTTTCGACAGACCCGATTGTTATCGCTGGAATACCTTGTATCCAATGTGAGACCCCCAAAAAAAACGGTGATTTGCACACAATGTCAACCTTGATTTAGGGACAATGCCGATCTGCCGTGTGGGAACTGCCAAGATCGGAGCCCCATGCAGATGACAGGCCTTTGTTGGTCAAGGGTACCTGATTGACACTCGGCATTGAGGCGGATCGTCAACGTGCTAGATAAGGATCTGATTAGAGCGTACTTTGGGAGAGATTTTCATTTCAGCCAGGTGATAACCATCTTTTACAATATACATGGACGATTCGATTGTAAATTGAGTTCGAAACCCGGGGGTTCATGTATTTATTCCTCCGATATTCCGGTCTTGAACTGTCACAGAGATGTCTGACCGCCCCTTTTCTTTTTCTGAATTTTCCAGCGGGTTTCTCGGGAAAGATATTATTTCGTATGGAGTTTTCGTATGGAGTTCGGAGTACGGAGTAGACGATGAAATAACAAAGTGATCAAAACACATCTCAGGATCTTAGAGGACGCGTCATTACTATAAGCCGTGTTAGAGCGAGAAAAGCGGTCAAGACCGTCTAATGCCCATTTACTCCGTACAGTTATAGAAGTCATTGAAAGAGCTCACAACAATCCACGGCCTTGAGATATGCTCCACCCCCCTCCCGTGTCTAATAGATGAGTGATACACTTTTACGGAGTACAATTTGACTCCATACTCAGGCTCTGCCCATCCGGCACTTTCCGGCTAAATATTGCGGCCAAGGTATACCTTCCTTAACAGACATATTTTTGAACTACTGAACGCCATGCCAATGTACGGAATATACAAATACGAATTTGGATTGAACCAACCGCATATCCACAAATATCTTGGCATCCACATTTCCCATCTCACATCACCCCCTCTCACCCACTTCACCATGCACCCAAAAATCAGTACCCTCCAAACGCCACATTTGCCAACACAGTTGGCGTTCGTTGAGAGCGACGGAGTTCTGCCGATGAGATGCCAAGTGGTCCACCAACACGGCATGGCTGTAAAAAAAAGGGGGGTTACGCTTTGACTAGAACCCATCTGTTGCATTGCTTGTTTTTATTTTATTGGATTCTGGTGTTAGTTTGGGTGGTCGAGTTCGCGCCTCTTAATTTTAAGGGCTCCATATGTGCTATTCAAATGAGGCAACTTAAAGTGAAGTAACCTGAACCTGTACCTGGGGGGTTTTTTGCCCCTTTCACTCTGCAGCGTGGACTTAGTACTTGGGTGCCCAACTGACTGCCCAAGTGCTTTTTTTTCTTTTCTTTTGGGGGATGTCCACCCCGAACATCTAGACACGGTCGGGACTCTGGCCGGACTCGGGTGGTCCGACCTGAGGGTTTTCTCCTTTGGTTGATAGTTGAGATGTATATAAGACAAAGCTAATAGCTAAAAGACGGATCCATATGGAGTACTCCTTAGGTTTATACAACATATATCCAATTATTGTCTCAAGGCGGTAACCTTGGCTCTCGATCCTAGGAAACCAGACAACCTCGTCCCGAGGTTACATACTCCGTACGGAGTACAATAGTCCAAATTGGCAGGATTCACCCACCTCCACTAGCGTCAAGATTTCTGCCTGTATTTTATGCATGTTGTTCCAATTCCATATAAATTAACAATCTCACTCTAATCTACGAAAGCACCCTAATTAGACTACGAAAAGCAAATGTCATATTAGATTAGGCAGTGCATATCTTAGAATCATGCTATATTCCATGTGAAAATTTTGTATTTATGGTAGTATCATAAAATATACTAAGCCGTGGAGAAAGGGATCGGTGATACCTTACAAGTTGAATACACAAAGCTGCGACTGATTGGGAAATAATATGATATTCAAAAATAACCGCTTTCAGAGTGGGTGAATCCTACTAGGGTAGACTGTTGTAGATGTTTACAATACGGAGTAAACAGCTTGGAGTAAGTTGATGGAGAGAAACCTAATCGATGGTCCAATCTTAATCCGGTAATCCGAGACCCACGGTTGTCTTCGAGGCACACTTCCGCCATCCATGGATAGCCACTCCTCCCTCCCAAACTGCACCTGGCCGAGCAAGCCTCCCAGGTCAACCTTGGAACAAATCAATACCGAACCCTCGATCCATGGATATCTGCCCACGGCCCACAACATTGAAGTTGTTTAATTGCTAGATTCCAAGATTGGTTACTAGTCTAAGTTTTTCTGGAAAATTGCGCACTAAAGGGCGCTGTGGCGTTGCCATGGTTCAGTGGAATGCGGAGAAGCTGAACCGCCTGAGACTGAGAAAATTGAAACCGAACTTTGTATTTGGCTTTGGTTTTAAGTCTGTGTCCATGGTCCCAAGCTCCCCGCTTAGATCTCCGCAGTGATGAGAATATGGTTAAACATGTTTTGTCCTCTCATCCGGGAGAGCGGCAGTTGATCCTGATCCCCGAAACCTTCATGATTGAGAGGGTACGCAGTACATGCAAGATGTATAATATATGTACATGGTACTTTGGTCTTTCGCTATATCTTTTATTTTCTCCCTCCCCCGAGCTAGACGCCAATCATTGACGGAGACTTATACAGTCTATGTGATTGGATGAACTCAAGGTTATGTAAGATTTCTTCAGCCTCTTCCTCTGCTCTTACTCGATGATCTGCCCCCTCTCGTGCCTTGTGATCAACACTGCACGGAGTACAGACAGTACGGAGTACCTGTACAATATAGAGCGACCCCCGGGGGGTGACATCAATCCCCGAGTCTCGGGGACCATAATGAATCCATCTCGGAAATTTACTTCTTGCGAAGTTATACACTATTGAATAGCAAATTTGATCGGAAAGAAGAGGAGATGGTTCCACAGCACGAGATAATCTCCAAACAATCCACCAAGGAAAAAAAAAGACACAAAAAAGGGCAATAGATTGTGATATGTCCCATTCAGACTCTCTACACTACCGCGCTATTGCGGGAGCCGCGGCCGCCAATTTGTCCAAAGCGGCCCTTTTCCCGTTTTCCCACTCACCCCCCATGGAAGGTTGCGCTGTTCCGCCCCTCTGACGTCGATGTCCAGCTGTCCCAATCCCATACAGGGGAGGGAAAAAAACATGGCTTGCAGCCCGTGGGCCTTATTATTATACGCCTAATACGAGGTTGTCATGGATTTCCTTTTTCGTTCGCCCGAGTGCCTTAGGCGTACACTTAAGGGTGTTTCTATGTGATACAGCTCGCATGGCCCGGCTAATGGCAGTGTTGGTATTCAAACTTATTCCTTCTTCCTGCAGGAGGCTTTTTTTTGTGTACCGCTGAGCGCGACCTCATTGCACGCTCGTATTTTGCGTGCGTTTGTGGTTATGCGACCGAAGGAACGCTAAACGGTGTGACGGATAAGAAATTCTGGTTTTGAGGGTTGGAAACCCCCTCCCCCTAATATCCGTATAACATTCGAGGTAGTAGAGTATGGTTGCCGCTCTCTCTCTCTCTCTCGCTCTAAGGTAGTTTTACTGTCCCGTGTTGGAGTGTGCTCCATCGGACTGCACTGTACATCCTCCACATGTCCATGGCGCACAACATACTAACTCTACTTTGTATATTCGGTCAAATTTCTGAAACAGGAGCCATTCGACTTCGGATGTCAAACGTCATCGCATTTTTGCTAAATTCTCTGACCGAATGGAATTAGAATGCAGTCAATAATGTTGGCGGCTAGTGATTCGATGCTCCCTTCTCTCTATGTAAGGTCATGTTGACGCGCTAAACCCTCTCTGTGCCGTGTCCATGGCCCCTCCATGGCTTAAGCCATTCCTTTTTGTCCA
This sequence comes from Penicillium sclerotigenum, assembly GCA_928213465.1. NCBI lineage: Eukaryota > Fungi > Ascomycota > Eurotiomycetes > Eurotiales > Aspergillaceae > Penicillium > Penicillium sclerotigenum. The sequence continues at coordinate 19,371 of CAKMRK010000097.1, read as the reverse complement.
ATAAATTTTTTTTTTTTTAAAAAAAAATAATCAGAACAGGAATTATGTTTCCTATGTGCCCTCCAGGGCTATGATCCTGCAGCTTGCCAATAATGAGAGACTCCAGTATGCCATCTCCAGATGTGGGTTGGTCTTTAAGCCATGTTCTTTCAAAGGATCCTGGAATGTTTTAGTGCTTTTTAGTCTTGACTATTGTAATGGGCCTACCTCAAACTAATGAGTATAGTATGATAATCACATTGAATAGACTGGACACTGTGCTCCGTACCCAAGAACTATCACTATAATCACTCATATTAACCCCCACGGCAACGGGTATACCCTTTGACACTGGGATCTGCCCCGCTACATTGAAACAGCGGACTCAGGGCGAACCTTGGTGGGTTTCTTTCTTGGCAGTCCCTTTTTTCTTTCTTTTCCTTTTTATTTTTTTATAGCAGATTATTATAAATTATTATGGTATTATGGTTTTTATTGCACTCATTTAATTCATACATTTCCTTTTTTGTTTCCCTCCTCAGACACGGCACAGTTGGACCACTCATCAGCGTTCATCACAGCTAGTCTACAATTGAACATTCCCCTAGTCTACACCCCCTTTGATTCTGAGGTCACCGACTGCTTTTTGGGTCTCATGATTTTCTCCTTTTTTGTCTCTTTTTATTATATTGTTAATAGGAAATATTTTTTTGTTATGCTTTTCTTTTTGGCTACATTTTACCTACTATGGCTGATTATAATTGGCTTTCCGATGCCGGAGTCGAGGAAAATTTGACATTCCCACTTAAATACTGATAATACCGATTCTTTAGATCTTCCATTCCTCAGCCTAGTTGATGCTTAAGCAATTAATATATTTTAGACCCTGATTGACAAAGGATAAATTGTATTACTAGTATGCTTAGGGTAAACATACAGAGTAATTTTACATCCGAGGAACTGGTTCCCGTTGAGGACCACTTTTGCCCTAAGCAATGCCTCTAATCCGCCAATCCTAAGAGGGGAGAAAAAATGAATTTTTAATAATAAAAAAAATCCTTAAAATGTGAAATCCCCAAAAAATTAAAAAGATAAAACAAAAAGTCAAAAATCCTAATTTAAAAAAAAAAAATCAAAATCAAAATAAATAAATACTGGTATTATAATGTCCAGGCGATCTGCAACCCCCGACGGGACGTCGTCAGTGGCACTTTGGAGTATATGGGATCATACCTCACACCTTATATTCCTTCATAAGCTTCGCCGATCCCCTTCCCCAGACTGTTTTTGTTTTCTCTTTTTCTCCCTTAAAAATTATAAAATAATTGTTGATCATCGGGTTTATCATTTTATCTTCATACACCTCCGGAATCAAAACAGACGATCACTCTATTCCAAAGGAAACCCTTTGGACTCGATCTTCAAACCCTCTATACAGTTTTTACACGCGATCGAGTCGCGATTCTCTTCCCCATGACGATGGTTATGGAAAACCAGAACCGCCCCTATGGCGGCATGAGTTTCGACAATGTCTATCACCACACCCCACCACAATTCACAGACCCGTGGGCGCACACTTCGTCGCACTCGACACCCCCAGTCTACGCGACCTCCATGGGCAATGGCGCCAGCATGAGCCTCAGTCAGGTCAAGCAAGAGGAAGTGAACCGCACCGCCCTGTCTATGCCGTACCCGAACATCCCTGTGTCCGCCCCGTCAATGGTGGCTGGGAGCACTTACGCGGCTGCCAGCTATGGTCCAGAGGTAATGGGAATGCAACACGAGGTGCCGCGCACCACTTTTGACCAGGCTCCTTCCTACACCACTGCTCCCCCAATGAGCAGTTTCGCGCCATCCAGCTATGCCTACGCCCCCATTCACCCCTCCCCGCAAGACGCCCGTCGTATCTCGCACTCGTAAGTTGAATTCCGAGTCCGCATCGCTTACATGCTTCGGAATCACAAAAACTTACAAATCAACAGAGATGCTGCTCGCGTTGGCGCTTCCGCTTCCGCCCCCACTTTCGGTGATGCCCTCGACGCCAGCCGCGGAATGGTCGCTCTCAGCCAGGACCTGACCCCGCGCAACATCTACGGTCCCGGTCCCCGCGGCACACGAGGCTCGGCCGATTCCTACGGTTTCCCTTCCACCCAATCTTCCGCCTCATCCATCTCCTCCGGCGGCAACTACCCCTACTACAGCGCCTCGGTGGGCTCCGTCGACTCGTCCGTGACAGACTACAGCTCCACAACTTCCGAGTCATACGAGTCGCGCACACTCCCCCGCCCGACTAGCCTTTTGGCTGGCAGTGCTCCCCCTGGCCCGCAATCAATGATGAGCCAATTCAGCTCCAAGATGCCCTCCAACACCCAGAAGAAGCACAAGTGCAAGGTCTGCGACAAGCGGTTCACTCGCCCATCTTCGCTGCAGACGCATATGTACAGCCACACTGGCGAAAAGCGTAAGTTCTTTTCTTTTTGAAGATACTTCATTAGAAAATCATTTTCTAACATTTTCCAGCATTTGCATGTGATGTCGAAGGCTGCGGGCGGCACTTCTCTGTTGTCTCAAACCTGCGCCGACACAAGAAGGTCCACAAGGGCGAGAAGGACACCGGCTCTGGCGATGACGATGAGTAATCTGTGAATCCCCTCGGATACGACTACATTCTTCTACTCGACGTGGAAATCTTGTCGAACGCTCTCTCTCCTACCCCCTTCGCGTACAAAGCGCCAGATCCTTATCCGCCACAAACTCGTTCCCCTATGCCACGAGCATGAACCAACTGCGTTGGGATGTTTTATACAAACGGCTCTGGCTTTCTCGTCTCCTTGTACAACAGCATGGATCCTTTTTTCATCACCCTTTTTATATTAACTCCCGACAAACATTACCTGATCGGAGAGAGAGACGCTTATACATACCATACTCCTTCCAAAAACGGTCTGTGATTTATGGGTATAATGGGTTCTGTTTGAGGGCCATAGGCAAGAGAGAGCCTTTTTTTTTTGGTCTTTTCATATTTCTCTGTTTCCTTTGTTTCACCCACGTTACGACCATAGAGGTTTCCGGCTGGTTACGTTGTTTTCATTTCATTTCTTATTCTTTCGCTAGACCTGGGCGTCACCTTTTTGCTTTTTCTCGATACCATGGGGGCTTGTGATGATTCGATGTTTCTTTATTTTCTCTGCAGGCCATATCCTGACTCTTTGTTTTGCTTCTTAATCTTCCATGGCCTGCATTTTGCATGGCTTAAACCTATTGCATTGTTCTCTTTTGCCCCAGTCACCTCTTCCACCAAGCCTGCATGCCAAATGCATGGGTTCACGTGCAAGTTTGGGTTGGTGTTGGTGATGATACCCATAGGAAGAAGCATTGTTCCTATTGTTTTGATACTGGCTGGGCCTGGCCTTGTTCGAGTCTCACATTACAGTCGCTACTATATATATATTGTCTAATCAATCAAAGACATTCTATAATTCTCTGCCATTGTAGTTCCATGCTTTGATGTGTAATCTGTTGACCTTCTCTATAGTCATCTAATCTCTTGATATCGTGAGCATCATAACCGTTCGAGTCTTCCGGCCTGCCCAGCTCGCTCCGCTGCTGCTCGACCAGCACGACGCCCAAAGACAGTCCCAGAGGTCAATCCACTTCCACCAGGGTAGTTATCATAGAAGATGCCTCCAAGCATCTCACCCACACAATACAACCCGGGAACCTCGTTATTCGTCGTCTTCGAAATGACTGCCGCATTTTCAGGATTCACAGCCAACCCACCAAAAGTGAACGTGATGCCCGCCGTGACCTTAACAGCCAAGAAAGGCGGCTTGTCAATAGGCAAAGCCCAATTTGACTTGGGAACAGCGAGTCCCTTAGTAGCAAGCCCATCCTTGACAGCAGGATCCCGCCTCTTCTGCCCATCCCCATCCTCAACGGAAGCATTATACTCCTTCACACTCTCCACAAAACGCCCAGGATCAACAGGTCCAACCTGCGCACACTTCTCCGCAAGTTCCTCCAACGACGCTCCCTCAATGCGTCTAACAACCTCACCACGATACTCCTCCTCCCGCAGCCACGCCGCAGTTCCCGCATCCCAGACCTGGAACGCAATCTGCCCAGGCTGCTGAAGGATCCGCCGCCCAATCATCGCATACGTATAGTTGCGCAGATCAAACCCTTCATCCACAAACCGCTCCCCATCCCGATTCACCATAATCCCCAGCGGATACCCACTCTTCGTAAACTCATTCGAAACCTCCCGGTTCCCAGAATCCGCTGGCGCATCTGCATCCCACGCCACGCTATGGCACCCACTCCAGTCCCCAGCCGTCTTGGCCGACACATCCCGCTGCACAATCTGCAACATCTCACCCGTATTATACGGCGTGCCACGTACGCGCGCACCATCCCACCCAAGACCGAGCCACTGCGCACGCAGGTGCGGGTTTGCCTCGAAGCCTCCAGCAGCTAGAACGACCGCGCCGGCAGCGATGGTGATATTCTTGCCCCCAGAGCTACTATCACTGTTGCGAACTTCAACGCCGACAACAGCACCGCTCGTGGGATCAGTCACTAGCGCCGTGGCAGCCGTGTCGAAGAACACATCCACGCCTGCGTTCTTCACCGCGCGCAACTCATCCTTGACAAGACCCTTCCCGCCATCTTGGGTTTTCAGCGCGAGTCCACCCCAGAACTTGATTCTCCCGTTGACTTCGTACGCCTGGCGGTTGAAGGAGAGCTGGAAGCGGACGCCGTTGGCGGCTAGCCAGCCTACGGCGGCGCGCGAGTCACGGACTAGGGCTGCTGATAGCACGGGGTCGGTGCGGTTTCCTGTCATGCGCTGCATATCGGCGGTAAAGTCTTGTTCTGTGTAACTTGCTATGTCGATGCGGGATGCTTGTGTTGCGTCGGTGTTGTTGACTAGTGGGAGGAGATCTTGTAGCCCATCGTGGACGGTGCGGAAGGCGCCGGCTGTGAAGTAGCTGTTGCCTCCGGCCCAGGAGGCGGGGCTTTTGTCTATTACGGTTACGCTGAGTGTTGGGTTGGTTTGTGCGGCTGAGAGGGCGGCGCTGAGGCCAGCGTTGCCGCTGCCTATTACGAGGATATCGGTTTTTTCGGGAAGAGGCATGATGATATGAGATTCGAGAGATTTTAAGCTGTAGAGAAACTGGCTTGTAGAATAAGTGTCTTGTTCTTAGGTTGGAGGTGTGTGGTTTTATACTTCGTCACACTTAGGGCTCTGCGGAGGTTCATTCTCCGGGTGCTCCCCCCCCCACAGTCCCCACAGTCGGGATGTCGATCTTCGTGGGATTTCGACATTGCGATTGAAGTTTGAGTAGTTGAGTGTCAAGAGTACCCAGGTTAGATTGCTCAGGGTAATTGGGCAAAATTTAATTATCGAAGGATCTATCGATCCCATATTGTATACCTCAAGGCGTTTGAGTATCGCAAAGCGCATGTGATAGCCTACTCCCCTATATTATGGGGTCAATAGAGTTCAAGAAGGGTTGATATGCTCAGAATCAATTGCAATAAGATTATGATAATTGATGTTCAACTAATATTCTAGTCGCCGGTTCTGATATGACCACGGCAGACAATGCAGAACCAGCCCCAACGCCAATGTGCGATCCATGTCCAACAGACAGAACGCACGCAGAAAATTACTGAGCTCGACAGCACCAGGCATACCGCAGCCCCATTTGCCTTGAACAGCCAACGTATCTAACGAATCCGGTCCAGCTTGGCCCGGTTCATGGCAATTTGATCGTCGACAAAGTCGCTCTGTAGCCAGTTAGTCTCAGTTTCATACCCACATCAGATTGAAGGAATAGCAAAAACCCACCTTGCCCATGATACGCTCCAGATGTCTGTTTTGCTCGTCCAGCTCCCTGCCAGTGGCCTTGGCAAGACCGTTCAATCGGCCAGTAGCTCCACTGAGTAGATCCAAGTTCTGCTCGATCTCGTCCTCCAGTGCTTCATCCTCGCTATCCGCCTCAAATTGGTACTTGGCACGCTCGGTGACACTCGACTTCTTCCCCTTGCCCTGTTTCGCCGCATCGCGGTCAATATCACGGAACACCTTCTCCATGCGCTGATTAGTCGCGTGTGCCTCGGACCGTGTGCCTTCGCGGGTATCACGATCCTCACGGTGTGTATTGAGGACCTTCTCATCGCGGTCGCGCCGGCGTCGCGAGGCCGTGAACGGGTTCGACACGTGCACAGCGAACATGCTCTTGTTGAGGGTCTTGAGCTCCTTTGCCTTGTCTTCCGCAATGCGGCCTTCGATGGCCGTCATATCCAGACTCTTCTCCGTCTCATGGATTGACTCGCCCTGCGCACCAAGTCGGGCCAGAGTGGCACGACCGGTTTCTTCAGCCTGCGCGGCAGCTCGGAGGGCATTCCGTGTCGACGCCACATCACCTTGCTTCACGAAGCGCATCTCGTTCTTTGTCGCCTTGATTTCCTCTTCTTCCTCTTCTTCAGCTGTCAGCTGTCGTTCCTGGAACGTCGCCATGCTGTATTCGTTGCTGCCGCCACCGTAGTTGTTCTGTCCTTGACCGTTTTGGCCCTCAGAGTACGGCGGTGGTGAACCCGCCGAGTTGTCCGGTGACCGGTTCTTGTTCTTGTTGGCACCACCGAACAGCTCGTTGCGAGCGGAGTCTGAAGCCGCGGGGTCATTGGGATCGCCGCCGCCCAGACCTCCGTAGCCACCGTTTCCATACCGCGAGCCTGAGCCGGAGGCTGGGGAGCCGGCGCCTGCGCCAGCTCCTCCGAATCGATCACTGCCGTAGCCGCCTTGGTTTCCGTATTTGTTGGCGGAGTACTTGTTATCAGAGGGGATGGAGTGGGGGCTCTGCGACGAGCCACCGTTGGCAGCTGGGTAGTCGGCAGGTAAGGGGGAAACACCTGCGCTAATCTTGGCTTTAGTGTATGGGTCTACCGGAATTGGTTGGGCGTAAGGGTTTGAGGTGGTCGAGGGGCTCTTGTCCTTCTTCCGCGAGCCGAAAAGTGCTCGACGGCTAGAGTCCTCGTCGCCATCGGATTTCTTGAAAAGACCCATGATTTGAGGAAATGTAAGCTTGTAAAGATCTGTCGAATGGAATTAAAATAATCGGGGGGTAAATTCAAGTACAAGAAAGTAAGGAGAAAGAAAATGAAATAAGACAAGAGAAGGAATTAATATGAGACGCCTTCAGGGGAGCTCGATCTTCGAAATCGCCGCCTGATGGTAATAAACATACGAGGGGCATACCAAAGTTACCCACTAAGTCTACTAGGAATCGAGCGGTGATAACCATACTAATACTAAATTTACGGAGTTACATCAGCAGTGGCAGTGCTAACCCAATGCGGGCGCAGTGGCACTTCAACGTCTCTGTTTATTTTTGGCCACAACATTGCCTTTGCTGCCTGGATGAAATGGCTCCTTTATCGGGGTCGGATGCAGACTACTTTAGGGATAAGGCGCGGAGGGATCTCTTGACTTTACTAGAAGGCGTGAGTACAGTTCCTTGATACTCTGGTCTGCGCTAACTATTCTCCAGGCCCGGGGTAAGAAGAACCTCGTCATAAGCCAGGAGCTGGCCGGCCCAGTGGGGCTATTCGTCAAGTTCTCCGTGCTCCAAGAGTATGGTGTGGACCGGGTCTTCTTACTGGAAAATGCAAACGTCGACTCATCACAACGCAATGTTGTATTCCTTGTTCGTGGCGAGAAAGCTCGCCACGTTCGAACTGTGGCAGGTATGACATTCGTTTCTTTTTCGCCCCCTTTCGGCTTGTTAGGCTGCCTTAAATTGGATCTCTTCATTTCGGTCCATGATGGGCCATCATTAGATTACGCAGAGGCTTTTCTACTCTATGTAATCTGGAGAAACGTTCCCTATATTGATATCTATCTTTACAACACTTTTACAAGCTCGTTTCATTAGGGCCCTTTCCTGCTATCTCTGATTGAGTGCCATCAGGATGAGCTGACATTTCTACCTTAGAACAAATCAAACGCCTGCAGAATAATGGGAACGTTGAACATGAGTTCTCCATCTTCTTCGCTCCAAGACGGACGCTTATAAGCAATGCGGTCTTGGAGGAGGCGGGAATCACCGGCGATGTGAACATCGCCGAGCTCCCTCTCTATTTTATGCCTCTAGAACAAGATGTTTTGTCACTAGAACTGGATGAGTCGTTTGGAGACTTGTACTTAGTAAGTTGATGGGTTGTCAACGTTTGAACAAGACATTTTCTGACCTTGCCGTTCAGCACAAAGATCCCGGGTGTATCTTCCATGCCGCTAAGGCTCTCATGGGTGTCCAGCAGCGCCATGGCTATTTCCCACGCATTGTCGGAAAAGGCGACAATGCCCGGCGCCTAGCAGATCTCCTGTTGCGCATGAGGAAAGAACTTGATGCAGAGGAGAGTTCCGGATTAACTGATCCCTCTGCACGAGGGCTGTTGCCAAGTGCGAGTGTAGAGAACTTGATCATCATAGACCGTGACGTCGACTTTGGGACAGCCCTTCTCACACAGCTCACCTATGAAGGCTTAATTGATGAGTATGTCGGTATAAAGAACAACCAAGCAGACGTTGATACGAGCATTGTCGGCCCTGCTGCTACGCCACAGTCCCAAGAGTCATCCAAGACACCCCAGCAAGCCAAGCAAGGGCTGAAAAGAAAGATTCAGCTGGATGCCTCGGATCAGTTGTTCAGCCAATTGCGAGATGCAAACTTTGCAATCGTGGGCGATATCCTAAATAAGGTGGCACGCCGCTTAGAAAATGAGTATGAGAGCCGCCACACTGCTAAAACGACAGGCGAGCTTCGCGAGTTTGTCAACCGATTACCAACCTACCAGCTGGAGCACCAGAGTCTTCGAACCCATACCAACCTCGCAGAGGAAATAATGAGACTCACCCGCTCCGAAACCTTTCGCAAAACTTTAGAGGTCCAACAGAACAATGCAGCCGGTGCGGACTCCACATACCAGCACGAAACAATTGAAGAGCTTATAGCCCGAGACGTCCCACTAAAGACTGTGCTACGGCTTCTGTGCCTAGAGTCTTGCATGTCTGGGGGTCTCCGCCCCCGCGACCTAGAGAATTTCAAGAGACAGGTCGTCCAAGCGTATGGTCACCAGCACCTCCTTACATTCTGGGCGCTAGAGAAAATGGAACTTCTCCAGCCTAGATCCTCAGCAACGACAATGCTCCTCCCTACATCCGGCGCGCAAGCAGGATCAAAGACAAACTACGGGTACCTGCGCAAGAACCTCCGTCTTGTCATCGAGGAGGTCAGTGAGAAGGATCCGAATGATATTTCTTATGTGTACAGTGGCTTTGCGCCCCTCAGCGTCCGCCTGGTTCAATGCGTGTTACAAAAGTCCTATATGGTTTCGTTAATCAAGGGAGGTACGCCCGCCGCCTCGCTAAATACCGCTAACATAACGTCGCCTGGCTGGCTTGGCTTCGAGGACGTTGTCAAGAGTGCTCGCGGTGCGACCTTCAGCATTGTCCAGAAGGGCGATGATAAGGCTGTCCGGGCGCGTCAAACGCTGAGCGGTAACTCTGCTACAAAGGCTGTGTATGTCTTTTTCTTGGGGGGTATCACGTTCACGGAGATCGCCGCGTTGCGCTTTATTGCCGCGCAAGAGGCTCCGCGGAGGAAGATTATTATCTGTACCACGAGCATCATTAGTGGTGATCGAATGATGGAGACGGCTATCGAGAAGGGTACCTTTGCCAAAACGGAGTAAATGGGTTGATCTATGCCTCCGTGATCATAATGATAGCTACATATGTATGTCATTTTCGGAAGAATGGGAGCAGCACGCTCTACAGTTTTCTTTTAATGTAAAGTCCAAGGCGCGTCGATGGCTGTTTGAGTCGTTCGGCGTGGAATTTTTCAATAATATTCACATATTTTTGTTATCTGCTTCGATTCCAGATTCAACCTAGAAAACCGATAAATATGTCCCGAACGTTGATTTAATAGTTAAATCCAGAATGAACGCCCATCAACCGACCCTGGTACCGCTCTATGACCTCCCCGAGCCGCACCATAACACCAGCAGCAAGGGTGCGTATCTGCTCCTGCGGGTCAGTGACCGCTGAGCTGGGATCAGCTCGCGCAGCTGAAGGCGGCGTCCGGTCGAAGACCTGGGAAGCCCACTCGCGCAACTCGATCACTTGCGTGGCGTACTCGGTGACAAGACGCTGCTCGCCATTTGAGCCAGACGCAATATTGAGATCCACTATAGCGAGGAAGAGGGATAGAAGTGCAGCAGTGACAGTTGGCTCGCTAGATGTCGAGGATGTGTGCAGCGGCAAGAGGAGGGAGAGGGTTTCGTGGGTGAGGCCTGGGAGGAAGGGGGTGTGGGGCCCTGTTGTGGAGAGGATAAGGGAGAGGGTTTGGAGGAAGAGGGTCAGCAGATGGGGGATGAAGAATGGGTTGTATGAGGGAGTGGAGGACCTATGGCGATGTTAGTATAAATGATTTTAAATGAGATGGGGACATAGGGACATACGACGAGAACTGCAGCATCATTATTTCAAATCTGCCCTGTAGTGGGAAGAAGAAACCCTCGGCAAGCACCTTGTGCAGATCCTTAATTGTGGAGTTTTGGCGCTGGGCGTCACGCTGCTGGCGTTTCTTCTCAACTTCCATACGCGATGAGAAAGTGCGCACTTTGAGAGCGTTGGGCCCTGTCATTGTATCTGCTGCGTTGGCTGCTAGCGGTTCTAAGGATGTGCGGGACATCTCCCGTGTGAGCGTTGCGATGGGAGACTCATTTGCTCCTGAGTACAACGCCTCTAGAGCAGGCGAGAGCCGTTTGGATGGGAATGAGGTATCGCCAGTTGTTGGGAGACGCAGTGCTTTGGCATCTTCTTCTCCATTCCCAGCTAACTCGCGAGCACTCAGACCCAGAGCTGTAAGAACAGCGGATCTCTGGACTTGAGAAAGGTCTCCATCGAAGTAGATAGCAGTAAACCAGCGGCCCATCTTGAGGGGATCGGATACAATCAATGCAATCATGCTTTGTAAACGAGATTCATGGAATGACGGATGGTTATTGTCATTTTGAAGACCCACGATAGTCAAAGCTAACTCCTCGATCTGCTCGGCAAGCTCAGTTCCAAATCCTATCTTCCGTCGAATTAAGGATGGGGCAGTGGTAATGGAGAGATGATGGCGCTCGACGTTCTCGGTGTCCCGGAGACACGGGATCAAATCACGGATGTATCTTACATTTGTTAGTGAGATCAATACAAGCAGGCAATTTGTACTTACACGGGCGCTGTCGGCTTATTCCGTTGGATCAACGTGGGATCATCATCAGAATCATATGCGTCGTCGTCCGGCTTTTCATACGGAATGAGATCATCATCTTCTTCGTCTTCATCTTCGTCACTATCCTCGACTTCTTCAATAGCAACGATCTTGCTTGTATGGTGGCGGGAAAGTTGTGCTTTCGGCTTTTGTGCAGGCTTGGGGCGGACCAGTTCTGGTTTTGCTGGCAGTGCCTCATGCAATGCTTTGATGGATTCAGGCGAACCGATCTCGTCTTGAACCTTCGTTAAACCCAGATACCAAAGAGCTTCCTCGCTTCGCATTTCCTCTAGGTCAAATTTCAGCACTTTATCTGATTGCTCAATGAGTTCAGATATTCCTGTTCCAACAATCATGCCAAGAAGTCGTGCTCTGTTAGATGACGCAGCAAGTCGATGGGAGACAGCGTTGAGATATGCTCCTGACCGGCCTACTTCTTTCACTTGCGCTTGATCTAACCGATAGAGGTGGCCAGCAGCAAGAAGAATCACTTGTGCAGTTGCTACTCAATGTCAGAGGTTGATATTCTAGAATGGAGGAATGTTGACAAACCATTTTGAACCACATTTGGAACATGCTTGATAGAAAACTTGTCTCCAAATTGCTCAAGGCTGCGTATGAGTAGTGACTTCAGCAGATCTGTTGCAAGTCCTTAGTTTCATCGTCTTCTCTTCCTTCGGCAACGCACTTACCACTGCGGTTACTGAAAGTGGCTAATAATGCACGACGTAGTCCCAACGTGTTTATCGAGCCACCTTGCGATTTTGAGAGCCATTCCACGACTTGGCTTTCCAGGTCAGGGCGAGAAGAGATGACAGCAGAAATCAGAGCTGCCACTCCTTTAATGGGCCCTGAAGGCGTGATTGACTGGCCCACTGTCCCCGATAGATCATCTGAAAAGTGCTTTCGTTGTATATCGCGGAACATGGCTTCTATAAATGCAAACTTCTCCGTCCGTCTGAGGTGGTCTAATAAGATTCCAAAGTGCGCCGGCGACGACTGTACAAGGAGTAGATCCGAGTATATTTCCTTGACAAACTGATCTGTAAGACGTTAGCCTGGGGCCAGATCAAATAAAGCCATCGCTGTATATTCACCTGTATATCCAAGGCTTAAGGCTCGCCCAGTCAACAAAGAAACTAAGACCCAGTCGCTCTCGTTATCTGGGGCTAGTCTCGCCGCCATATGAGAAACATTGCGCCCAAGCCATGATGCATAATGGGAACCATTTCCAACCCAGGAGATTGAAGATACTGATTTTGACTCATCAAGGACAGTAAGAGCCTCGGCTGCTGTTGATAAAATCTTGCCGGCAGCAATAAGGGACACAAGCTCTCTCCACGTAACTTGCTGTCGAGTCTTGTTATCATAGATGACTGAAATGTCAGAAGAAAGACGGAACAAAAAGTCTTTTGGCTCTAACAAAGCAGCAAGCACAGCCAAGAGATCCCGGATACCAAGTTGGCTGCTTGAACCTTGGGCTTGCTGGGCAGAAGCGCGGGTCGTGTTGATTAGAGATCGTAGCTGGGCCACCAAGGAACCGAGACCTGCGACACTGCTAAGGCATCTCAACAATGCTGCTCGAGATTTAGCATCTTTCCCTTTGCTGTCTTTTGCATCCAGCGATCTCCAATGATCTGGAATCGTTGTGCTGACTAGGAGTTGGAGAATCTGAGCTGTGATGGGACTTGCAATCCGGAGGTCGAAGTCCTTTGTGGTTTTAGTTTTGCTGAAGGGATCAAGGGCTGCCAAAATGGTAGACAGCTGTCCACGATCAGGACTGGTTTTGAGTAGATCTATAATGTGACGTGATGATAGATGTTCAGGATCGAAGTCATTTCGTGCTGGCGGATCAGCACACTGAGACTCAAAAGCAGATGTAACAAGGGCATCTGAACCTGGCTTAACAGTTTTCACTACCGTCAGAAGGCCCTCCATTTCGATCTGACTCTCACTTTGGGGGAAAACAGAAGTTGTGCCTGAGGTGAAGATTAGAGTAGGCGGGCCTGGGATTAGTCAGCCATAGTCAGCCATAGTCACCCCGAGGCAGCCCACGCGCAGGTGATGTTGTCAACTCAGCCTCTTCATTCTCAGTAACTTGAGTACTTTGGTGACCTGATCGAAAGCTAAACTGGATCTGTTCTCGATACCACTCCCATAAAGCTCACTCTGTCTGCCGCCCACCGCAACGGGAGTTGACCCGTGTGACGCGACTTGATACTGCGCCTATTTACTCTCACTAGTTGCCCGTTATCAACATGGATGTGGATTTGGAAACACCAGATGCCCCAGAATCTCCGATTTATGTGGACCAGCAGGGTCGATGGTGCGTTGTATGTCCCTCGAGACCTCCGACTTGCTCTAATACCCCGTAGGAAGCACCTCCACAATGTCCTTAGTAAACGTGGTCCTTTTACAGATGACGACTGGAACCCTGGCCCCGAGCCTATCAATGCTCTGGAGTCCTCCAAAATCTTGTAAGTTGATTCACTCCGGAGAGATTACTTTTGCTAACATAAATTTTAGGGTGATGTTTGTCAACCTCGCAAAGTTGTGTTGCTCTATCAAGAGGAATGACTGACTGAAATCTAGCGGAGCTGGTGGACTAGGATGCGAGATCTTAAAGAATCTCGCACTGTCAGGATTCAAAGATATTCATGTCATTGACATGGGTATGTGTTTCAACTCATAATCCTAAGGCCAGAAGCTCACAGTTGACAGACACCATTGACATATCAAATCTCAATCGGCAGTTTCTGTTCCGCCAGGCAGATATCGGAAAGCCCAAAGCTGAAGTTGCGGCTGCTTTTGTACAAAAGCGGGTGAAGGGAGTGAATATCACACCCTACGTCGGCAAGATCCAAGATAAAGATGAAGACTACTACATGCAATTTAACATTGTCGTCTGTGGCCTGGACAGTATCGAAGCTCGACGCTGGATCAATTCCACGTTGATATCGATGGTCGATGAAGATGACCCTTCGAGCCTGAAGCCACTTGTTGATGGTGGAACTGAAGGTACCTACCTACGTCATCAATCCCAGCCAAGAACATGTTGCTGATATATCAAACAGGTTTCAAGGGTCAAGCCCGTGTCATTCTACCCTCTATATCATCCTGCATTGAGTGCCAACTGGATATGCATGCCCCTCGCCCAGCAGTTCCTCTCTGCACAATTGCCACCATCCCGCGCCAGCCTCAACACTGCATTGAATGGGCGCACCAGATCGCATGGCAAGAGAAGCGCAAAGATGACACCTTTGACAGCGACGACATGGAGCACATATCGTGGATATACAATGCTGCCTACGAACGTGCCCAGCATTTCCATATCCATGGCGTTACCTTCCAGATGACCCAGGGTGTGGTCAAAAATATCATTCCAGCCATCGCATCAACGAACGCCGTCATTGCGGCCTCCACAACTTCAGAAGTGCTCAAGATTGCCACCGGCTGTAATCCATTCCTAACTAACTACATGATGTATGCTGGCGAAGAAGGGGTGTACACCTACACCTTCGAGGCGGAGAAGAAGCCCGACTGCCCCGTGTGTGGAGAACTTGCCCGGAAGATGAACGTGGATCCCAATATGACACTGGGCGAGTTCATCGACAGCCTCGGAGAAAGAGCTGAGGCTCAATTGAAGAAGCCTAGTATACGGACTGAAGAGAAGACCCTCTACCAGCGCTTCCCACCTCAGCTAGAGGAAATGACCCGACCTCACTTGGCAAAGAAGCTAGCAGATTTGATCGAAGATGGCGAGGAAGTCGCTGTCAGCGACCCAGCCTACACCACCACATTCCGCTTCCGTCTTCACTTCAAATAAGGGCAATATTGCCCTGCCTCATGTGGAATTACGAGAACTCAGATAGCTTATGACCGGGATGATTAGCCTTAGTTAACTGTGTAGAATTTAAAAGATAGCTGTTGGGCTCTTTTCCAAGACAATTAACACATCCAGACCCCAGCCTCGTGAGGCGAAGCCCTTAT
Source organism: Penicillium sclerotigenum (assembly GCA_928213465.1). NCBI lineage: Eukaryota > Fungi > Ascomycota > Eurotiomycetes > Eurotiales > Aspergillaceae > Penicillium > Penicillium sclerotigenum. The sequence continues at coordinate 4,072 of CAKMRK010000097.1, read as the reverse complement.
CGACTTTTAGTAAATGTACAGCGCAAAGGCAGCCAAAAAAAATCCAACGCCAAAGAATGCATATAATAAGGGGTAGCAGAGAAAAGACCCATTGATCAACCCATCAAATCGGTCAGACCTCTCTTCCACCGGTTGCACTTCAGCTTCATAACCTTGACAGCCTCCAGGAAGAGCATGTCACTCTCAAATTGACCGGTGCTCTCCACGTTGAAGATGAAGTGATCGCGCACACGTCCCAGCTTGACCTTACCCTGGAACTCTTCGTGGCGCAGACACTCTCTACTGACAGTATCATTGAAGGCATCCTTCACGACAGCCTTCTGCTCGCCGGCGTGGCCCTCGTATCCACTCCCACGCTGTGCGGCCTCTGCAGGGGTGACGGGCTCAAGGCCAATCACACCCTTAGGGAAACACTTGGCAAACTTCTTCGCATCATCGCCAATGATGGGCCGCTCGATTTTGATCTCAGGCAAGAGACGGTATGAAGCGGTAGCTACAGGCGAGAACTTGGCGTGATCGGCACCGATACCCTTCTGGCAGTGGAGTTCCATCTCAATCTTCTGGCCGGGACGGAGCTTAGCGATCAGAATGTCCGGGTTGACAGGTGCGATAGCACCGTCGCCGACGAAGAACTGTTCCTGGCGACCGACAGGCATGTACATGAGGTCCTTTGCGTAAACGTGGGCGTTGGTGTACAGCTTACGGGGGTCCTGCTCGTCCTTGTCTGCGTACTCGTTCTTGTAGCATTCCACGTCGAGATGGAGAACAATGGTGTTGAAGTCGCAGGGACCATCTTCCTCGCCTCCGTCTTCGGACGCCTTCTTGAACCAGTGCATCCAGTTGATTCCCTCGATAGAACCCTTGAGGGGGATCAGGCCCAGTCGTTGTGCGAGCACCTCGTCTTGAATGACGGAGGTGTTGTTGTGAATGAAGCAGTCTTCAATAGCAATGGTAGGGATCTCGGCCATAAGGATACGACGGAAAGCATTGGCGACGGCGGCGTCGAGACCGATCAGTGAGAAGGAAGCCTCGAACCGATCATTGCGATGGAATTCGACTTGGAACTTCTGTTGGATTTAAAATGGTCAGAATTGACTGAATCCAGTAGAGTATACCTTCCGGATAATGTTTCAGCACATACATTCTTGAATTCGTCAAGTGCCCACCCATGCGACTCTCCGGGCCAATGACCAGGAAAATCTGTAGAGGGGATATTGGTGACGGTTTCTGCATTGATGCCGATGATCTGAGACGATTAGTATTCTTGAGCAGCATGGAATCATTGTAAGACATACACGGCGGCGCTGCAGCTCCTCCTGCGAGGCAACAAGAGGCGCCATTGCGAGCAATTATAGAGAGTCTGGTGAAGGTTGATGGTAAAATCCGCGATCACCGATAAGAGAGATTTCTCGAAGCAATTTTCTAGTTCGCCTGAGGCAGCAAAAGGGCCTTTATTCTGCACACATAATCAATTATTATATAATCCAGAAATGCAGGATTTGGTAAAGAACGCATAGCGCTAAACCAAAGAAAGGCTAGCGTGGACCAATCACCCATACAGTATAGTGGCCCCTTCAGGCCAACCAGCGCACGGCTGATGACCCAGCAGCTTTTCACGTGACTAGCCAAAATGCGACTCCCAACCTGAGACCTTCAGCGAGTTCCCTATCCGTAGCGAGCCATATCCACCCATTGAATGCGCCTGGATTGAGGATCATCTCCCCTATTTTCCTTCTTGGACCTCCAATTCTTCATCCTCCATGGCCGCTTCTTTCGCCCGCCTAGCGGGCAATGCGCCCAAAAGGCTCTGCCTCCGCCCCTCCTCGCTCAACACATCCATTCCTCGTTCCCGCTCGATAGTCACCTCTATTCCTCGCCGTCAGGCTGAGGCTACTAGCTACCAGGCCACACGACTTGTGCCGACCGACCCGACCTTCACCTCCATCGCCAACAAGGGTCTTCCCGAGGACCCCGATGCTGCAGGCCTTGAATCCGAGGCCGAAGGGATCGACCGCAAGATCCGGCATTACACTGTCAACTTTGGTCCTCAGCATCCCGCTGCTCACGGTGTGCTCAGATTGATTCTGGAACTCAATGGCGAAGAGATTGTTCGCTCCGATCCCCACGTCGGTTTGCTTCACCGTGGTACCGAGAAGTTGATTGAGTACAAGACCTACATGCAGGCCCTGCCTTACTTTGACCGATTGGATTACGTCTCCATGATGACGAACGAGCAGTGCTTCTCCTTGGCTGTTGAGAAGCTGTTGAACATCGAGATCCCTGAGCGTGCCAAGTGGATCCGTACCATGTTCGGCGAGATGACCCGAGTCCTGAACCACCTCATGTCCGTCCTGTCCCACGCAATGGACGTTGGTGCCCTGACTCCTTTCCTGTGGGGTTTCGAGGAGCGTGAGAAGCTTATGGTGAGTAGTAATTGAGAGCTGCGAAAAGCCGCTACGGCTAGGTCTTATATACTGACACTTTGGGTGCTTTAGGAATTCTACGAGCGTGTCTCCGGTGCCCGTCTCCACGCTGCCTACGTTCGCCCTGGTGGTGTGTCGCAGGATATCCCATTTGGTCTTTTGGACGACATCTACCAGTGGGCCACTCAGTTCGGTGACCGCATTGACGAGACCGAGGAGCTGCTGACGGATAACCGTATCTGGAAGGCCAGAACCCAGGGTGTCGGTGTTGTCAACGCTGCCGATGCGCTCAACATGAGTTTCACTGGTGTCATGCTTCGTGGCTCGGGTGTTCCTTATGATATCCGCAAGTCGCAGCCGTACGATGCCTATGACCAGGTCGAGTTCGACGTTCCCGTCGGTGTCAACGGTGACTGCTACGACCGTTACCTCTGCCGTATGGAGGAGTTCCGTCAGTCCCTCCGCATCATCCACCAGTGTCTGAACAAGATTCCCGCTGGTCCTGTTCGCGTTGAGGACTACAAGATCTCTCCCCCTCCCCGTGCCGCCATGAAGGAGAACATGGAAGCCCTCATTCACCACTTCCTTCTCTTCACCAAGGGTTACTCTGTACCCCCTGGTGAGACCTACTCAGCCATCGAGGCCCCCAAGGGTGAGATGGGTGTCTTCCTGGTCAGTGATGGCAGCGAGCGACCATACCGCTGCAAGATCCGTGCTCCTGGTTTCGCCCACTTGGGTGGCTTCGATCAGGTGTCTCGTGGTCACCTGCTCGCTGATGCTGTCGCAATTATCGGTAAGTCTTTGTTCCTTCACCTTCTTCAATTCCAGCTTCTAACATTGAATCCTTCATAGGTACTATGGATCTTGTGTTCGGTGAGGTTGACCGATAAACGGTATTGGCAACGCAATAATAAAAAAGAAAAACCAAACCTGAAGAAAACCTTCCCATGGCACCCTCTTAGATGGTTAGATTCGCCTGTGCTGGGGAAAATCAGAAGAGAGGAACCATCTATTTTCCTTGATGTGATCTATAAACCCTAGAACTTTCGACGCTGGCTAGGGTGCACCGAATGTTCCATGTTTTCTTCCCATGGCGTTGTGCTATTATGTCTTGTCCTTCTCCTTTGTGTGTCTGTTTTTTTTTCTACCTCTACTGCTTCAAACAAGCCCTGTGTATAGTGAACATCTGATTCTTCTTCCGTGAGCTGTTTATCTTTCATTGTAGGGATATCATCCATGAATCTAACCAGCACCAGTCCAAACCTGATTTATATAGAACAAGTTGCTTTTGCCCATGAATCCCTACAGTAGAAGACCTACCAAGACTGATAAGTTACATAGGGAGATAACACCAATGTTGCAACTTTGGGAAGACAACTCGGAACCGTGGAAGACAGCAGGCGATATTCCTCTGACCGCCTTCTTATTTGCCACATTTGTAAATCTTGGCAGAAACCCACCGCCCTTGAGATATAAGAAGGTCCTCCTTCCCCCAGAACTTCCTCTTCTTTTCTTTCTTCTCCAGCTCTCTTTGCCTATTGGCTTAGATCAAGTGTAGTATCTGTTCTTTTCAGTTTAATCTCTGAAAGTTTCCGTCCAGGAAACACTTTGATTATTCCTATTTTTGGACCCCGCGACTTGGCCCCTGT
>CAKMRK010000091.1:0-40357 GCA_928213465.1 Penicillium sclerotigenum | reverse complement strand
TAATCCTACATATTTTTGTAATTAATGTTATGTAATCAGGGCTCCATATAAATTGTACGAAGAGCCGATACAGAAATACAGAGTGTTGAAACCCATTGATTGGACCCCCTATTTTTCCATACGAATTCATCCGACAATATTAGGAGGCGAAGAGATCCGTGCTCAGATGGACGAGGACGTCACCAACTATCAGGCTAAACAGTATGGAGTAAACTGAGACAGCAAACCGCCTCTTCAACGCCTGTGCAGTTTTCTGAAGCCAAATAAAAACTCACTTCAGCATTAGCAACTAATTTTGGTGTCACTAGAGAGTAACTCTACCCCCAACTTAATCACCTACGAAGTATTCCGCACATCGGGTTACTTCAGGATTGAAAAGAAAGCCAATGTTGTCTAGTGGACTAAGAATCGTGTCAATACACACTCGCCGCTTGCACTAGAAATGACCAAGCAATGGGCAAATTGAATTCTTGCTAAAAAGAATCACCATGGAAGCAGACAAGCCGCCGCTATAGTCCACAATACGGGGCATACCGCTTTATCACATGCCTATCAGACGGTCCGAAGCTTACACCCGAAGCCAGGATATAACTAGTGCTTCCGGACCGATAATATTAGGCATACGAATCGCTGGCTAGACGTGTTTAACCAATTCTCAACAAGAAATGTCTATGATTTTGATGGAACCAGCTTCGACCAGACTAAGGAAACGCTCGAAAGGTGGTCACTGCGAATAGTACAGAGATATGAGTTTCAAACATACCAATCGAACGGACTATTTCATAGTACCAAGTCTAACATTGTATGTAATTCATTTGTTCATTCCATTTTATGACTATTTTCCGAATTGAACACGGACATCCGGCCGTTCCTTGAAAGCCTTAAACGCCAGGACCCCTGCTTATGCAACATATCGACGCTGTTATTTGTCTGTATTTGTTTAAACGTCCTCAAATTTGATGTCGTCCTGATCCATTCCAGAAGCTGGATCATCCTCTGACTCGAAATCGTCTGCCCCTGGTGGCAACTCTGCCTTTGCATTGTTCATCGCATTCGAGTACTGACTGTGGGTTGCCTCGGGCTTCAGTTCCCAAGTCATAGCGAAGTCACCAGCCTTGACAAGATGGGCAACCATCTCCAAGGTCTGCTTAAGATAGGCCTCTGGCTGTGCCAGTCGGGCCTTGAGTGTCTTAAAGGGCCAGTATTTGAATTCGCGGAAGCACTGGAAGATAAGATCCAGAAGCTCGTTTTGCGGCATCCGGGTGGACTTGTTCTCTTGGGCTTTTCCTTTGACAGGTCGTGTAGCTTGCTGCAAACGAAGTGAGTAATCCAGCCTCAAACAATAAGCAGGAATGCAAAAAAACATACCACAAATTGACCCCTTTCGGTGGGAAGAGCATGGCGTGCCTGGATGATCTTCCCGGGAATCTTATCAATGAAGACAGTTTCCTTTCGAGGTTTCAGAGCTTCCAGCGCTCGCTTCTCGGAGATCCGTCGGAACTCTTCATTCTCCACGGGAAGACAATTGAATTCTTCACTGACCGCGCCGGCGAGGGCAGTGTATTCTAAGAATTGTGAGCAAATTTACCTCACCATGTGTGCAATGGGACCATACTTGGTATCGTTTTTCGCACATAAGGCTCCCATCTTTTGCCCTGTTCTCGCCGCTTCGCTTCGCGTTTCTGAGCTTCGTACAAAACTGAGCGCATTTCGCCAAATGTAGCCATGCGGTTCTCGACACCGGGAATATCCTTCTCGGTGAAAAGGTACGTATTGTGAGTGAGGTGTGATCCAATGCCTGATGGGTCGACCGTTTGACGCTGGAGTGTGTAGTCTTTGGGAATTTCCCGATTATCTGGGCGATCATGTAGGCGCAAACTGACCTGAGAAACGGACGGATATCAGAAGCTGCCAGACATGCTCCATAGGCATGTGTTTCCACTTACCCTTTTGATGTCGTTCGGTGTGCCCTCTACTCTCATGGTACCAAGCTCAATCTCTTCGTCATCGTCCAGATGGGCCCAGTGCTCCCACAGCGACCGAGGCAGACGAGAGAGCCACACGTTCTGACCTGCTTGTGAGAAGTCTAGGTCGCCAGCATCTTCATAAAGGTCTTCTTCATCTATGTCCCTAAGGACGATATCCTTGCTGTCAGGGTCTTGCTTGAAGTACGGGCGATCTGGATCTTGTTTGACCTGCGCCATGCTGAGTGGGTGTGGGATAGCTCAAGGACGGTCAAAATTGAGAGGAAGTAATGGCCAAGCAAATGCGACTATCGATACGGCACTGAATTTATCGGAAGGGAAAGTCGTCGATGGGGTGAAAAGCGTGTTTGGATGATAAAGTCCGCGCCACCCAAGTCTAGAGCTCTTCACTCAACCCGATGTGGTAGGCGGTGAGACCCAGCTATCTTTGTATGTATGACGACGTGCTTCTCAACTGACTATTCACCCTACACACTGGTTCTAGGTGCATACGTTAATTTCTACTCAAATATAATCTGATTCCAAATGGGATTCTGGTGCATAATTAACTTTCTAGCTAGTATTTACTCGCCTGACCACTCACTGAGCGAGACCTTAGAACCTTCTCGAGTCATCTTTGACTGTACCAGTGCCATGACAATCATCATACTTGACAACTATTCTACTAATACGATGTATTTGCCAACTGTGAGTATTATTTTACATCTTGTTATTTGCATACACCAATACCACCTACCAGTTGACCATCCTGTTGGATGGACCACGGGTCCCAACTCCCCCGAATACAAGGGAAACTGGGAGGGGCCCGACTCAGAGGGCCAGACTGCTGTGCGGTACTATGGGCTTTGACCAGTGAAATCCGATGATGGAAGAGTAGACAGCTAGACAACAAATTTTCCAATCTGGCGACAAATTCCATTTCTGGGCGCGGATGAGCAATGATGTTGAAGAAATAATCAGCCAAGATATCCGCGAGATTGCGAGTGTGATTGATCAAGAAGGTCTTCGCGGCCTACGCGGGAGAGCTCTTTGTCCATGTTCTGATCTTCCACATTGATTATAAATAAACAAGAGTAGTCGACCGCGGATACGGCCTCTCCTCTTAACGACATAGGACTTTGATAAATCTAATTTATCTAGCACAAGATAATGTTAAGGAGGTCATATACAAGACAGAGCTCCGGTATCTTTTCTAGTCGCGGTGGATAGGTAGAAAATCAGTATGTAACTATCGCACTCAATGGAGTATCAAATTAGTAGTCTACAGTGCAGCAACCGCCACCTACATCAGCAAATGGCTCGAAGTTAGCTGGCAGTCCACCCCACATGCGTACTAACTCTTCACAATTAGCACACAATCTTCGTACCGCTTTCCAAGCCCATCCCGAGACATCATCTTCATAATTGCTGTGCAGCACACCTTTCCTATGCACCGCTATTCCATGCACAGCATCCGGGTTGGTATTACCCCTATGTTGTTAGCTTTAGTACTATATGGATCGCAGGGATAAACTCACTTCAACATATGCAGTAGAGGATAAACCTCGGCACAGTTTCCAAACCAAATCCCTTTACCGGAGGCGGGGCAATCCATCATGGTATACCCCTTCAATACCATTTCTGCATCATTGATCAAAGAGAACCTTGCTTCTTTGACTTTTTGCGTCCATGAGGCGTCTGCTTTCTTGTATCGTCCAAGGGATGCTCCCAAGAAGAAGCGACCTCGGTCTTTTCCCTCTGCTATCCACGTGCAATTGAACATTGTGGGGCATGGTAGAGTATCCCCAAGCACTTTACACCATCGTCCATACATGGCCACAAGCGGCAGGTAGAAAGTGCGCGAATTTGCTCCACTAGGCGCACTACCCATCGATGAAAGAAACAAGCCTAATATATCACAGAGTCCCCAGAAGGGAACTCCATCATGCATAAAATCATCCTGAGGCAACTTTTATCCTTGATTGGATCGATGGATCCCAGCCGGGGTTCAACACGCATCCCATTGTTTCATTTTGCTCCAGATTGGGCGAGGCAAACAGGCTACTCTGTGCCGGGCTATATGAATGAAAACAAAATTCAGAAACACGCGATATGCATATAAGTTAAGCTTGGTCCCTACCGTAGCATGTCAATTTTAGCCACCATGGCCTTAAAAGCTGGAATTTGATGGTCTTGGATATCGTATAGATATCCATACGTGACAACATGGTGGAGAAATTTCATTATCTGATTAAAATAAGCGGTTATCCAACACATGGGTTTCCTGGTGAGTGATATGGGTCGACGCACGGAATCCGCATTCCAGGCATAGGCCCGTCTCAGGTCGAGAATGCCATTGAAGCCCTTCAAAACTTCTTCCGATTCTGCCATGTCGTGGGATCAGAACAATGATCAACTTGATATGTTTTGAGAGTTAAAGTTGTTGCAACGCGATTGATAGACGTGTAATGATGCGAAGATGGTTGTTGACAAGTTGAAGTGGTTCATCGTACGGTAGTGTGACTCACCTTGAATTTTGCCTGCAGGACATGTAACAGTCGATGCGTAATATACGTATTTTACCAATATATTTCAATACCCCACCTAACCCCATGTGTATCCACTTTCATACTTTCATACTTCCTAGGTAGAGGTGTGATACAAATAACATGATGAGGCTGTATGTGTCGAGTGATTGGACCTAGGGTTTTTGACGACAAATGCGATGTGGTAAGTAGCTTTGAAAAAGTCTGAGAGTCTTGATCTGACGATCTATTCAACATCTCCGAGCTTAAAGTATACCATCAAGTTCGTCATATGTGTTATTGTATACTGACCCTCTGGAACCTATGGTCAGCGCACGAATGCTCTGAACCAAATCACATTCTTGGGCCGATAAAGACTTCTCTCGGGGAGTGTAGTTTGCGGTTGACTAGGGGTATGGGCATGTATCCCATCAGCCAGGTTGAAAAGTGTTCCATCTATATTGGCTTGACCAACAACGGCCAAGGATAGATCATCATTACAGTCCTCCCTAAATGCAACAAATTCCACTTTGGGGTTCTATGCTGGCCCAGGAACAGTTCTCACGACATATCGGGCACTGCGAAGACAAGCATCCCTAACAACAAAACGAGTGCACCCATCGTCCATGGCCTCGAGCCAGATTATTTGTTCGCTATGGCCGAGCCATCTGGGATAATTGGAATTAGCGTGAGGGCTATCTGTGATAGCCTAGGATCACGACGAGATCATATGCCGCACGCGAATCTGACTAAACACGCAGTGCAAATGGAATAAATAATTCCGCTATGTGTATACCGCGAGATTCCTGGATGCATCTGGGGTAGGGTGGCTACATATTGACGCTTCCAGTAAAGCCACCCAAGAAATTTTCTCGGTCAGAGATACAGGACAGTAGAGACAGAGCTTACTCCAGGGTTGGCCTACAATTATGTATGGCATAGTGATATATACTATCCGCTTTGTGTGATAGAGGAATGGTGAGCGGTGTCCGTTTTGTGTACTTCAGACATCTCTAAACCCCCAAAAGATTAGAAGAACACCAATGAGACAACATCTACAGACCACACATATAAGATACAATAGACAGCGATAATAAAGACACGTTTACTAGGAGTCTCCCAGCTGGCGGTGTTAGCGCCTGGAGTCCCGGGTTCTTAGCGCTACGCCTCCATTAAAAAAGTCGTGTCAGTTTATATATTACAATGCCATCAAGCTTGGATGACCCGAGGCATTAATAATTATTGCAATCATCATGATCGGAACCCTTCTCGACTCGAGGAACTAAAGAGTGTAGGGCGGGCTTTATCAAGGCTCCACTAAAACAGCGTATCACTGCGTCTATCTAGTTATGAAGGTGACCCTACGCGTATAATTATTAGGCAGGAGAATAATTCTAAATCAGTGTGTTGAGTAAAATGATAGCAGTATACATTTTGTACGAGAAACGGAGAGCTATGAGTGGTTGAGAAGTAAAGACACCAATAACAAATCACACCGATCGCAAAGCGCAAGACCAGAGGACAGTGCATTTCAAGCTCTACATAGTCATGACTATAGGATCTTCGTAAGACCCATTCTGCCTATGTTATGACCAGATTAAATGAATTCCCTTGTTCTGTCATCAAGCCAGCTCTTATCGATAACAGTAGCTCGGCTGTCCCCACCACCACTCCGCGTCTAACAGCAGCTCTCTTTACCACCTTACCTTCACTCAACCACCAGCATGGCCTCCCAAAAGATGACCAACACCCTAGCGGGCATCGAAACTAACCCACACCAACCAACAAAGCTACAGCAATACACCGATCTCCTCAATGAGATGGTAACAACCTCCAGCGGCCACGAACTCGCCCATGATCTAGTCTACTATCTCGACTCAATCCTCAGCGAAGAAGTGAGCATCGTTGCGGCCCGCCCACTCCTCGACGCCTTCATCACAGTCCTCCAATCCCTCACCGCCGAAATAAAAATAAAAGTCGGCCAGCACGCCATCACCCTCCTCCACACGCGCTCCGCCTCAGTCGAAGAACAAGACTCGCAGATCCGCGAGATTCTTGCAGAAGCCTACGAATCCCAGGAAGAATACACAGCCGCCGCCCGCGCCCTACAGGGAATCCACATCGACAGCTCGCAGCGTCTGGTCTCCGATGCCGCCAAAGCCCGCCTCTGGATCCGCATCGTGCGCTACTACCTCGAAGACGACGACACCACCAGCGCCGAAGCGTTCCTCAACCGCATCAAGAACCTCCCCTCCAAAATAGAAGACCATGATGCAAAGCTTTACTTCCAGCTCTCCCAGGCTCGTATACTCGATGCCCGACGCCGCTTCCTCGACGCCGCCCAGGAATACTTTAACGTGAGTCTCGCGCCGGGCGTCGACGAAGGAGACCGCCTGACGGCCCTATCCGCGGCGATCCGCTGCGCCGTCCTCGCGCCTGCTGGTCCGCAGCGCTCCCGCTCCCTCGCCCGTCTGTATAAAGACGACCGTGCGCCCTCCGTTGAGGAATTCGGTATCCTGGAGAAGATGTTCCTAGACAGACTCCTGACAGCCGATGAAGTCGCCGCGTTCGCGAAGAAACTTGCGCCACACCAGCTTGCTGTTACGGCGGACGGCACGACCGTTCTCGATAAGGCGGTTATCGAGCACAATCTCGTGGCGGCGAGCAAACTGTATGAGAATATCCACGTTGATGACCTGGGCTCGATCCTGGGGTTGCAGTCTTCGGTTGATGTGTCCGCTGGTGAGAAAGCGGAGGCTTATGCGGCGCGTATGGTTGAGCAGGGACGGCTGCGTGGCCGGATTGATCAAATTGATGGGGTCATTTCGTTTGATGCTGAGACTCTTGTTGGATCCTCTGCAGGTGCTTCTAATGGTATGAAGCTGAGACAGTGGGATCTTGGTGTGCAGGATCTTGCGGAGGATGTAGAGCGGGTTGCGACTAGTATCTCCGATCAGTTCCCGGTACGTGGTGACTCTTGTTCAGTCTAAGGTTGTTTTTCTTGCTAATATATTGATTCTAGGAACTTACGACGAGCCAGATGGTGCATTAAATGGTCCGCTTAACTCGTTTGTGTGTCCATCTGATGAAAGATCTACGAATTCATGCCTTCCGCTATTCTTGCATATCCTTTTAGCCAGCCTGAGAAATTGAAAAGCCAAGCCCCATTTGCTGATATTTCTGGCCTCCATATCTTCGAGGACTATACTGAATTATAAATGATGTCGGTAAATAGCGACATCTATGGCTTCATAGACCTCTCTATCAACTAACGCACTTCTAGATGTTTTCGCGTAACTGGATGAAATAGACAACAATGTTAGTCGATACAAAATCAATGTATATATGGCCTAAAAATGATGAAAATTAAATTGGGAAATCAAACATATAAAACATAAGCACAAAAGGTAAATAAAGTATGGATGGTATAAGCAAATCCAAATAACGCGTTGTATACATAGACAAATCATGTCGTAGCCGTGACTGAAGCCGACACATGAATATCTAGAATGACAGGTGGTAAAGCTGGTAAGGGTAATCGAGTTCCAGAAACGCCGTGGCAAGCCGTATACATATGAGTATAAAATTAACAGGGGAGAAATATGGGATAGAATGGGTAAATAGCCTCGTTAGCGTTCTCTCCAAGGGAATATAACCCCATTCACTCCAACATCCCGTCCCAGGAACAGAAGTTATTGGAGTCATTACATCATAACAGCATAAATCGACAGCACACCACCTCAGTGGCTCAGCCTAGTAGTAGATTCATTGGCCGGAAGAATAGAAATATCCGTCTGAACATTAATAACCTGCGGGTGGAGACCATCACCAAGGTAACCCGGCGACTTACTCTCGACCTGTGCATTGTACATCTTAACATACTCAATGTCCGGCAATCGGGGGCTAGACTTCGACAAGAACAAAGAGTTCGTGTAATCAGTATTGATATACGTAGGACCCGTTCCATTGCCCGAGCTCGTCAACTTAAGCGCCGGGAACAGACCGCGTATGATTGGCAAATTAGAGCATATCAAGCCAACAGCAGGCTCGATATGCGTCCACAAGGTCGCCTGGTAGACTGTGAAGGTTGGATCTGTGGGACTGATCCAGAAGAGGACGACAATGCGGTAGATGCTTGCGAAACAGACGAAGGCGCCGAGGGCGAACACTCCGTTTAGCGCGAGTTTGTCTTGCCATGCACGGTGGAGGTTCCAGATCATTGGGATTGGTAAAACTAGGATCACGAAGTCCATAAGGACATTGAAGGCTTGGTTGACGATGATGAATTTTTGCGCGTCGAAACATGTTCCTCCGATGCTGTGGTCCCAGTATGCCCGTAGCGGTTGGCATTGTCCTGCGCATGCCAGGAATATTCCTGTGCCCCAGGCTGTGATTAAGCAGTTTAGGCCGAAGCTGACCCTTTGGAACATTGGGGTTGCGAAGAGACGTCGGTAGAAGCAGATGATGGAGATCTTGATACAGGGGCAGAGTAGGAAGTAGGTGAATTGGTTGGCGAGGAAGATCTGGGTGGTGTTATGTTATGTTTAGGGTTGTTGGATATAGGATATTGGATAGATGCTGGTACATACCTTCCAGTAGTTCACGAGGGTTTCGGGAGATAGATCCACAATATGGGCTCCATTACCTCCAATTGCACACCCTGTGATAGCTGTCAGTATTGGATGGAATTACAATCTAGTCCACGGGTGGGGTAATCACATACAAAGTATCAGCTCGACCAACATGGCAACGAGGAGCACCATAGATACCATGCTCAGATAATCATCGATGCCGAAACCGACTCTCCTCCGAATGCGAGCAACGACTCGCAGCAACACCGAGATCAGACACAAGCTAACCAAGACTGAAATGATCTCAATCATCTGCCATCCCTTCTTGCTTGGCGCCATTGCACTTCTCATACCAATAGTAACAGAGTGTGAGGTACCGCCGAAGAGACAATGACAAGTTATGTATGAATTAAAAAAGAAATTAATGAATGGGAAACGCACAATCCTAGGGCATTCACCGATATAAAACTTATGTCGCGCGAATATCGAGATCAGTCCACAGTGCCGGGTCCCCTGGGCCAGCTCAAAATTCCATCTCCCACTGTTTTATCCACTCACACACAACCCCCATCGGCCGATCGTTGTCCCGATAGGGATCTTGGTTTTTGCAGAATGTACGTCGACTTCACCACGTGGATGATGCCATGAGATCTACTCTTTGCGAGAGATTATGGTGAAGCTCATAGTTGATCCCTCTTTCTAGTCTAGGATTCGATTGTATTCAACAGAACAATGGTATACAAGTATATCTTCGTTGTTTTGGAATGAAAAATGCTTTTACCTGAATAGGCCAGTGGATCCAAAAGTAGGGGCTGGTAAGATCTATATTGGGAAGGACATCCCTACGATCGCCATCTGATACCTAAGAAGGACAGAGAGCCATGCAAGCTTTGACTCAAAGATTAGAACCTTGAATTACCTATTACTTGAACTATTGATTTTAGACTATCCATATTCTCTATACTCCATATATCTGAGGTCATGAATTACAATATACCTATCCCCCACACCTGGAAGGTCTGGAACGGCTACCCACACCTACGCCACAAGGGTCTCTCATCCCATGGTTCCTCTCGGGTCTCGGTTAAATCGAATATGTCGATCCCGGAATAGCGTCAAAAATTCGCGCTATTAAACTGCTAGGCAGAGTTTAAGTAGAGCTAATAGAGCTAACACACTACTGTGAGCACATCCAGATACAGAAGTTGGTATGGAAAAGTATATATGCATCTCACATCTGTGCAAGTCAAAGGCCCTCCTTACAACAGCAATGGCACGCGGTGGGCCCCTGGGGGCTATTATTGAACTTCATAATCTTCAGTTACATCATATCCTTGTCGATCACTAGACACCCCTGGAAGTGCCGATTTTGTGTCCAAAGTGCCTAACTTTTTGGTATATATATTGTAGAGCACGAATCTTCATTGGTGCACAGACGAAGAAACCATCATTCCAAGGATAACCTGTGGAAAGTATAATCAAATAGGCGTCACATAGCGCGGATTAGTGCCATCGGGAACCCCCCGCAGGCAACCAGTGCGGTTCCTAGCAAGGATCGTCCTCAGTCGGATCCGAAATCTGCTCAATCGTTGGAATGGTGGAACCGAGACGGAATGGCATGTAAAAGAGTAAAGCAAAAAAAGAATTACTCAAGGCTTGATAGTCTCTGTTTTCCCCTCATACATTCTATGCCCCATATCTTTACTCTGTATCTCTACATACCCTAGCCCTAGCTACTACCTCCCACCATGACAGTCCCAACCAACACTGAACTCACAGTTCCCCTCCTAATAAACGGTCACGAAGAAACAACCCCCAACACCTTCCCCGTAATAAGCCCCTACACCAACTCAATCATCTGGACCGCCTCCGCCGCAACGCCCCAAGATGCAATCCGCGCCGTCGAAGCCGCCGACGCCGCCTTCCCCTCATGGTCACAGACAAAACCAACTGTGAGACGTGACATCCTTCTCAGAGCCGCCGATATCCTCGAGGCCCGCCTCGACACTAACGCCGGATACATGCGCCAAGAAATGGGCGCGGACGTAGGCGCCTCCGCGGGCTTCGTGGTCCCGCTTGCTGTGCGCATGTTGCGCGAAGTTGCGAGCCGCATTACATCTATCTGTGGTAGTGTGCCTATAGTTGAGACGGAGGGACAAAGTGCGATTGTCTTCAAGGAGGCGATGGGTGTTATTCTGGGGATTGTACCGTGGTAAGGATCTCCATCTTGGATCTGTGGTTCTGGAGAACTTTATTTTCTATATATGGACTTCGGCATCTATAAAATGTCACTCATCGCAAGGCTAAATATTGGCTCAACAGGAACGCTCCCTACGTATTCGGCATCCGCTCCGCGGCCTGCGCCCTCGCAGCTGGCAACACAACAGTCCTCAAATCTTCCGAACTAACTCCCCGTTGCTACTGGGCCATCGGCCGGGCCTTTGAAGATGCCGGCCTCCCCGCCGGCTGTTTGAATATCATCCACTGCGCCCCGCAGGATGCACCCGAAGTCGTCAATGCCATGATCGAGCACGACGCCGTGCGGAAGATCAATTTCACTGGTAGCACAGCTGTTGGTCGGAAGATCGCGCGCGCCTGCGGTCAGAACCTCAAGCCCTGTCTTATGGAGCTGGGCGGGAAGAACAGCTCGATTGTGTGTCAGGATGCTGATTTGCAGACTGCCGTGCAAGGCGTGTTGGCCGGTGCGTTTTTGAATGTGAGTTTTAGCATACGCTACGCACGTCGTACGCCGCATACCTATGTCCATGTCTGCCTCCTCCAGGTCAATAGCTAACCTTATTTATTTGTTTCTGTATTAGTCTGGCCAAATCTGCATGGCAACTGACCGAACCCTCGTCCACACCTCCATCCTCCCAGCCTTCACAGAAGCCCTGCAAAAGGCCCTCACAGCCGGCGCAGCAACCTCAGCCCTCCCGCCAACACTCGTCAACACAGCTTCCAAAGCCCGCGTCGAAGCTCTCATCGCCAGCGCCGTCTCAGCAGGCGCATACTTCATTTCCGGGTCTGCAGAAAGCGTCCCCATCGACACGGGGGTGCGAATGGCACCCGCCGTGCTGGGCGGCGTGAAGGAAGACATGGCACTGTGGCAGGAGGAGTCTTTTGCGCCCGTTGCGGCGTGTATGCCATTTGACAGCGAGGAGGAGGCGATTCGACTCGCGAATGGGAGCGGGTATGGACTTTCGGCGTCTGTTTTTACGGAGGATCTCCGTAGGGGCTTGGCGATCGCTAGACGTATTCAATCTGGGTATGTTGTCGGGTGTTCCAGGCCGAGATCCCCTTTTGATTTTTGACTTTGGGTGAATTAAGTGGATTCGTGGATTTGTTGCGCTGACTTGTTTGCAGGGCGGTTCATATTAACAGTATGACGATCCATGATGAACCGGCTCTTCCTCATGGCGGTGTGAAGAATAGTGGCTGGGGTCGGTTTAATACTGATGAGGGATTGAATGAGTTCTTGGTTACAAAGAGTGTGACCTGGATGGATTAAAAAAGAATCTCGGACCTGGCATAAGCGCTTTGGTTCGGTTTTCGTTTTGTAGCACTGTTTGGCTGCACATTTGTGCTGTAGGTTTTCCTACCCGATCCCAAGGCCTAAATTACCATATATTAGTGCATATGTAAACTACATCCATCAAGTATGCCTGCTTTTATGCCTATAGCCCACTCGTCTCGTCCGAGAAGCCCAGTTCGACGGTCTTCTCGACGCTTCCTTTCTCGGTGCGCATTGACCCGAGCGGCGGCAGTGGAGACCCACAATAAGCCAGTGGGCCGTTGAGCTCAACAACAGCGAGGGTCGGTGAGGTGCAAATGATCTGATGAAGCATGCTCTCCAAGTTTATACTCTACGAGAACACAGTCGGCATTTGAATCGGAAAACACCTGTGGACGCACGGTGATACATGAGGTCATCAGACCCACTGAGGCAATCCCCATCCCCGGATTAGGTCAGCCCCATATTACTCTTCCACCAATCAGAGGCCACACGTTCCTCAGCCGGCAACTGCTTTTGCCTCTTTCTGGTCATTTCCAAGGTCCATGGGGTTGCCCATTTACTATTTGATATTTCAGAGATGGACTTGGATATCAAATCCGTATTATATACGAGCATATATGTATAATGTGAATATACTAATATCCATAGCAACATGTGAGAATTCAAATGTCAAAATAGTATTTTCTGGGTATTTTCTCCTTACATCATGCCATGCCCAATTCGCAATTGTTCTTCCGAGGTTCACACCGATTTACTGCAAGGACCGAGGAAGCCGGAATTCAATGCAGGTTACTCTGTTTCTAGAAGACATAGCTATAGAGTACGTCCTACTGTTCTACTAATTCCGTTGACCTTACCGATTGTCTTCCTGTCCTTTTTTTTCCTATTCCCTTAACTCCGTGAAAAGCCTGGAATGTGACATGACGCAGATGCATGTGAAAATGAAAAATATTCTAGACTGTTGAATCTATGTAGTTACATTTAAAAATATTTATATCGCATGTGATCCTGTCTTAACTACCCCAGATGTAATGAAAAACAGACAAACCAGAGGTGGCCAATTAGTATTACAGCGGGTACCCCCATCTTTCATCTCCCCACGTCTTCCATTCTTTCGTGCCTCGGCCGATAGACCGTCGGCTTCTGACCTGCCCCCGAACCCTTTTACCTTTTACTTTAAGATCCTTTTTCTTTCCTCTCTTTTTCTCTTCCCCATATTTACCTTTTCCTCTCCACATCATAATGGCTGCACCTCAAGTAATTGTGGTCGGTGGTGGCCGTAAGGGACCCCTTTCCCCGCATTCTCTCTGTCCCTTCCAGCTGACCCTTTCACAGTTTCCGGCCTCAGCGCCGCACACACCATCTATCTCAACGGTGGCAACGTCCTTGTTTTGGACAAGCAGGCTTTCTTCGGTGGTAACTCTACCAAGGCTACCTCTGGTATCAACGGTGCTCTCACTCGCACCCAGACCGAGCTCGGCATCCAAGACAGCGTCAAGCAGTTCTACGAAGATACTCTCAAGTCGGCCCGTGACAAGGCCCGTCCCGACCTGATCAAGGTCCTGACCTACAAGTCCGCCTCCGCCGTCGAGTGGCTGCAGGATGTCTTCAACCTCGACCTCACCCTCGTCTCCCGTCTCGGAGGACACACTCACCCCCGCACACACCGTGGTCATGACGCCAAGTTCCCCGGTATGGCCATCACCTACGCCCTCATGCAGCGATTGGAAGACCTCGCCGAACAGGAGCCCGGTCGTGTCCAAATTATCAAGAAGGCCAACGTCACCTCCATCAACAAGTCTGGTAACAATGTCACCGGCGTTACCTACACCATCAACGGCGAGGAGAAGTCCGTCGACGGTGTCGTCGTTCTCGCTACTGGTGGCTACGCCGCTGATTTCAGTGAGACCTCCCTCCTCAAGAAGCACCGCCCCGACACCTTCGGTCTGTCCTCCACCAACGGCACCCACGCTACCGGTGACGGCCAGAAGATGCTGATGGCCATCGGTGCCAACGGTATCGACATGGACAAGGTCCAGGTTCACCCCACCGGTCTCGTTGATCCCAAGGACCCAGGCGCCAAGTTCAAGTTCCTTGCCGCTGAAGCCCTGCGCGGTGAAGGTGGTCTCCTCCTCAACTCCGACGGCCAGCGCTTCTCCGACGAGCTCGGCCACCGCGACTACGTCTCCGGCAAGATGTGGGAAGAAAAGGAGAAGGGCAAGTGGCCCATCCGTCTCATCCTCAACAGCAAAGCCTCCAACGTCCTTGACTTCCACACCCGCCACTACTCCGGCCGCGGCCTGATGAAGAAGATGACTGGTGCCGAGCTCGTTGCGGAAATCGGCTGCGGCGAAGCAGCCCTCAAGAAGACCTTCGACGAGTACAACCTCATCGCTGACGGCAAGAAGAAGGACCCCTGGAACAAGCGGTTCTTCCACAACATGCCCTTCAAGCTCGACGACGACTTCCACGTCGCTCTCATGGAACCCGTCCTCCACTTCACCATGGGCGGTATTGAGATCAACGAGCACGCCCAGGTCCTCAACAGCGAACAAAAGCCCTTCGAAGGCCTCTACGCCTGTGGTGAACTCGCCGGCGGCGTCCACGGCGCCAACCGTCTCGGTGGTTCCTCCCTCCTCGGCTGTGTCGTCTACGGCCGTGTCGCCGGTGACTCTGCCTCCCAGCACCTCTTCCAGAAGCTCCTCTCCTCCGGCTCCTCCGCCGCCTCCCAGCGTCTTGGCCAGATCTCCCTCCACATCGACCCCAACACCCCAGGCAAGGTCTCTGTCGAGTGGGGCGCTGCCGCCACGGGCGGAAACCTGCCCACTCTCCCTCCCCTCGCTGCACCTGCTCCCGGCGCCGAGGCCCCAGCCTCCAAACCTGGTCCCGCGACCTTCAAGATCCCGGAGACTGAGTACTCTATGGAGGAAGTCGCCAAGCACAACTCCAAGGAGGACCTCTGGGTCGTGGTCAAGGGCGTCATCCTCGACCTCACTAACTGGGTTGATGAGCACCCCGGTGGTGCAAACGCCCTTTACAACTTCATGGGTCGTGATGCTACCGAGGAGTTCGCTATGCTCCATGACGATGAGGTTATCCCCAAGTATGCGGCTCAGACTGTCATCGGTCGTGTCAAGGGCGAGACACCCAGCTTGGAGCTGTAGAGGTTATATCAAACTCTTTCTCCTTCATGCCTCTTCTCCCTCATGACCGCCCCCTCCGATGAAATATGATCCTCCAGCGTGTGATTTCTCATACCCCCGTTTCTTCTCTTTCTGCTGTTTCTTGTCGTGTTTGCTTTGGCACGCTTGTTTCTTCCAATCCTCGGGATCCAAGATCCTTCTACGGTCAACTTTGGTTCTTGTGTAACATACATAAATAACTTTTTGAATATATCCTTTGGAATTATATATCGGTTTTGGATTTGACATATTTGTAGGTATAGCTATGGTGGGTTGTTGAACCCTCTCTGTTCTCGAGCTTGAAGGGTTGCGCTTAGACAGCCCTAGGTACACTCCAGGGCCCTATAATCCGAAGACAGCCAGTGCTAAATACTGATAATAGCCAAGGTAGTCTCGATGCCAAGCAGAGTTCTGTTTTACCAGGCCTCTTTGTACAATCAGCCAAATACTTACATATAATCTAATACCTCTCGTATATCTAACCTGAGATTTACATACATGTACATAGTATGTCGAAACCAAACCCACCCTACTACAAGACCACGTGGAACCTATACCCCTAGTCCTGCTACTAATACTCCGCGGTATAAATCCTAATACGGAAATACGGAGTACTCTATACAATCACCCCTTCATATGCATCAAAATCATCTTCAACCTCCTCACCGCAGGCCCATCCTCCCCAGCCCCCTTCTCCTCAATCTCCGCCCTCGCCTCCTCAAGCACAGGCTGCAAATACCCCCAAACCTCATCATGATATCTTTCCTGAACACCAACCCAATCACCCGCACCAGGAAGATCTCTTAGAACAGCATCGCGGAGCGAAGTAGAAGTAGAACCCTCAGCTGTACCTGTAGCATTCCCCTCCTCAATCCCAATCCCACTTCCAAGCCCTCGACTCAAAAAAGCGTCAATATCAGGAATAAGACTCGCCTCCGTTAACCGCGCTTTGCCCTCGCGATTCCCCTTCTTGTCTAATCCCAACCCCCTCCGAAATGAATCAAGCGTCACCTTCTCCGCGGCAGAAAGCGGCGCCGACGCAGCGGCGAAATCAAGCTCGGTATCCGGCACGGTCGTCGGGTCCTCGAAATTCGGGTCGAAGTTTATATCAGATAGCAAGGACACGACGGCTGCACCGTCTGTGCTTGAAGCAACCGTTGCCTGGGAGTCATGTTGATCACGCCATTGACGCTGCCAGACGGTTTCGAATTGGTGCTGTGTTGGGTCGTGGGCGCGTGCTTTGCCTTTCCAGGTTGAGGAGAGGGTTTGGAGATCTTCGTGGAATTGATAGGTATTGGCATTTGTATTGGTGGCTGTATTTGCGCGTAGCAGGTCCGTCGCAGTGTTATCTGCTATCCCTATTCCATCATATACGTGTGCGTTGCCCTGGAATTCATCTTCTGTCAAGACGGGTAGAGCGAATCTACCTGCTGTCGATGTATGTGTATCGTGTTCGCGGAAGGCTTGCGGTTTAGACGGGAAACTGGAGCCGGAACTGCGGGCTCCATGCGGTGTGGTATTTGCGGGTAGATCCCTGCTTGTTTGAGTGTTTGGGAGGGAAGATGGACCGGCGGGTTTGCTGCTCGTGCTTGATGCTAGGGTCTGGGCGAGGTCGGAGCTCGGTTGGAATGCGCTTTTTGCTAGGGCTGTTGCGGAGGTTTGAATGCGGGTTGCTAGTGAGGGGGTTGCGGCCGTGGAGGTGGAAGGGGGTTGGTTGGAGGGGGTGTTTGAGGTTGAGGGTGATGGGGCAGGGGTGTTGGAGCTTTGGGTTTGGTTGGAGTTGGGGTTGGGATTGCCCCGCACGTTCTCTTGGTTGGTCATGGCTTTGGTCTCTTCGTGTTTGAGAATAGGGATTAGAAGTTGGAGGGGTAGGGAGTAAGGATTGAGGTTGAGGCCGAGATATATTGGGATTCAGGGATGGTAGTTCTTTCAAGGTTGTCGGGTTGTTGTTGGGCTTGGTGTTCGGCTTAATATGCCTAGGCCAGATGATACACGGAAGCATGTGAAGGCCGACTACAGTATATGATATAGGATTATATGGGCTATAGGGGAGAGGGTATATTATATGACCTGAATGTTTTTAGTTGTAGAATCTTAAAATTAGACTCATTTAGGAATATGACAGCCCTGGGGGGATAACTGGATATGTTGTCAAATATATACAACATACAGATCTATACCCATGAATGAATTCTCAACAACATATGGATGCACCGGATCTGAATGAATATCTTCAATTGCCTTGACCTGCTAGATAGCATATGATATATGTCAATGCTTAATTTGGCGGAGACCTGCTTGGGCCTCAAGGATGACGACAGAGGCGCATAGTACTACTTCGGGCATATAGATGATCAAATACAGAATTAAAAAGAGATAGATTCAACTCAATTTGAGCAATTAGCTAGATAATAAGCCTAATCTTTCAACTGCTCCAACGTTAAACCTCCTAGTTGTAGTTATATACGGGTTATAAGGCCGGGGAGGGGCGCAACGCGCAATGTTACAGTCGCTGGCAGTGTTGATGTCAGCATGTTGCAGCCCTGAGAGGTGCCCGATCTGAATTCTTTTGCAGAAACAGAATACTCAATCTTTTGAATGTGAATTTATTATTGTGATTCATATTCTCCCAGAGAATACTAGAATCTCTAAGATTGACGGTGCCTTAAGAACCACCCTGGTATCTCCGTAACGAACTCTCCCCACCACCGCCTCAACTCATCTGGGCAACTTCACCTCACAACTCTTTTCCTTGTCTTTCTCCATCGCCTTCGGACCAAGTGAGCAACCCCATCCCACTTTACCCTTTTATGTTTTTTTGGAGTTTTTTCTAACGAGAGACCCTTCCTGAATAGAAACTTTTCTCTTATGATCTCCTCTCAAGCTCTTCTGCTGCGGGTCCACTCATAACAAGCACATATTCACTGTGTTCTATCATCAACGTTGCCATCCTATTCGGCAGCTCTTTATTCTTCAGCTTGTCTTTCCAAACTTGGATTGTTCTAGCTGTTCCCTCTCTGCCCCTCTTTTCGCCTTACCGCCATCCGAACCCCTCGCACACCATCTCCGGTGACTGACTATTCCCTCAATTTCCGCTTTCTCCAATCGTTACTCCCATCCGACCGAATTCTTTCGTGTCGGCTATCGCGCCTACATCGCTTCAATACAAGTGATTCTTTGCATCGACAATAGAGCTTTTGCTGGCATTTGCCGACCCGCCTTTCCCGTCCCTCCTATCTTGGTCCTTGCCCTTGTCGTGTTCAAGGGCTAGCTAGAACGTGAAAATGGTAGACAGAGATCCAGGCACACCTACCTGGAAGTTCACACAGTAAGTTTGCTCCGGATTATACCCTTTGGGCGTTCTTACTCTATGGTTTCCATTTTTCTCTGCCTTTTGTCAAGGCGTCATCGACTAAACGTCACCACAAAGAGTCATTGAATGGCGGCTAACCCAATCCCAGATGCTTCGGCGATAAAGGCGATGTAGAAGATATCACAGAAGGTAATTCGCACCGTCCCTCTCACAACTCGGCCGAACCCGGTCAATTTCCACAGAGTGCATCGACTGACACGCGCTCTGCAGCGGACATCATCTCGACCGTCGAATTTGATCACACCGGTAACTACCTGGCTACAGGTGACAAGGGAGGAAGGGTGGTGTTGTTCGAGCGAAACGAGACGGTAGCCCCCCCAACCCCCTTTGGTCCTTTTTCAAATATTATATTTTTTTTGTTTTGCCTTGAGCTAATCACTGAACAACCCAGAAAAAAACCTGCGAGTATAAGTTCCACACAGAGTTCCAGTCACACGAGCCAGAGTTCGATTATCTCAAGTCGTTAGAGATCGAAGAGAAGATCAACAAGATAAAATGGTGCCGACGACAGAATGCATCCCATTTCCTCCTTTCGACGAACGACAAGACGATAAAGCTTTGGAAGGTCTTCGACAAGTCGCTGAAAGTGGTCGCCGAGAACAACTTATCGAATGAGCTAACTCCCGCGAACCCAGTTGGGGGTGGAGGTATGGCTCGCGCGCCCCGTGTATCCTTCAAGGACCCCTCTGCGCTCAAGCTGCCTCGTCTGACACACCATGACACTGTTGTTGCCGCTGTCCCGCGGAGAACATACGCGAACGCTCACGCGTATCATATAAATAGCATCTCCGTTAACAGCGATGGTGAAACCTTTATCAGCAGCGACGATCTGCGAGTGAACCTATGGAATCTCAACATCCAGGACCAGAGCTTCAACATTGTGGATATCAAGCCAGCGAATATGGAGGAACTCACAGAAGTCATCACTGCGGCCGAGTTCCACCCGGTTAGCTGTAACTGGTTCATGTATGCAAGCTCCAAGGGTACAATCAAGCTTGCGGATATGCGGCAACGGGCACTGTGTGACGAACACGCCAAGCGTATGTACAACTAGTGAATTGTGCCAATTACCTTTACTGACTGTTTTGTTGTAGAGTTCGAACAAGAAGAGGATGCCTCGTCCCGTTCCTTCTTCTCCGAGATTATCTCCTCCATCTCCGACGTGCGATTCTCCAACGATGGGCGGTACATTGTGTCCAGGGATTACTTGACAGTCAAGATTTGGGATGTGAACATGGAACGCCAGCCAATCAAGACCATCCCCATTCACGAGCACCTGCGCCCTCGCCTCTGCGATACGTATGAGAACGATAGCATCTTTGACAAGTTCGAGGTGGTCTTCTCTGGCGACGCGGAGAACGTTATGACCGGCAGCTACAACAACAACTTCATGATCTACCCCACAGAAGAGCAAAAGGATACAGAGATTGTGCTCCAGGCAGACAAGTCGGCATTCAAGGCAAAGAAGGTTGGTATACCAACGCCGATGAGCAAGGGTAACGGAAAGAAGGCTGGTTCGCGATCCGGCAGCCCTGCCGGCCCTGGCAGTCGCATGAAGAAGGAGACCGATGCGGACCAGATCGACTTTAACAAGAAGATCTTGCACATGAGCTGGCATCCATTTGAAGACAGCATTGCAATTGCGGCGACAAACAATGTAAGTCTTGTGTCCCTGTCCAAATCCTAACAATATTAATTTCGATTACAGCTCTTTGTCTTCTCCGCTCTTTAATCGCACCAAGTACCGTCGTACCATCACAAGGCCATTATCATTTTCCATGAACAGGCGCATCTGGGGTTTGGATCGGGTGGCTGGAGAGCCTTGGTGAACAGGCAAGATATGAAGAATGAAAACCAGAAAATAATGATAGCAGCAAGCCACAGGTTCCATAATCACAGGACTTTCCCTTCCCCCCTCCCTAAATTCCCTATCTCTGCTCTCATTGTGGAACTCATCTGTCTGAGTCTTGGAGACCTAGTTTTTCTTTACCTATGTCCCCTTTTACTCTTTTCCTGCTATTGCGGTGGGGTTGCCAAAGGCGTTGTATGGTGGTCAACTCATGATAGAGAATGTCATGCCTGTTTTGAGGCCCTTTCCATAGTTATACTGAAAGACCATAGATTTGGTAGCTAACTAGTATTGAGAGTTGGAAGTTCTTCCTTATTTCTAAGTAGAAACACTATACTTTGTGTGGCTCAGGCTTTTTTCTTGCTTTATCTGTTACTTTCTTCAAATATATGAAAAAGAGAGAACCGGAAATGTACCTCGAAGATGTATATCTTAGAACGGACCTTGGAAAGAAGAGAGGCCACTTAACTAGCCATTGTTAGCCAGCCCTTACCCTCCGCCCCTTTCCGAGGCTTGACAAGCGAGAGGCACCCCCAGCCCTCAAAACGAGCCTTATTATATAGATTGATACAGGAGATAGGTTATACAATGAACAATAAGCAGCAACTCTATTGAGACCATTCACCTCTACTTATGAATCATGCTATTCATGTTTGTTCCCTCATTCCCTCAATGCCTGTCATGTTTTTCTGCCGGCAATGGCGGGCGATGACGAAGGCGGACTGAAATTGACCTATCGCACAATACAGCACATGACCAATGTACCGCCTCCCATTGACGGAAATCCCGCCAATAGATACAAACAATACCGTAATGAATGAATTCTGAATACACTTCGGATAATCAAATGTCCGATAAGCACACACTAAGCCATAACAGGTTAGCTCCGGAGAGGAAAGCCTCCACAGGAGCCCGCGATCGGTCGCGCGCAATTCCATCACCCCAGTCTGCGTCTCCTTCTTGTCTATCATACTTCGACTTCTCTACCGGTTCTTTCTTGCTGTGTGGAGTCGGTTTCTGTCTTCTTATCTGCAAGATTCCAGGTCATGCTGTGACTCTAGTGCAACCTGAGCGTTGCCAGTCGATTCCTACCCACGAGACTACGAGCTCCAGCTCTTCGATTACCAGAGTCTGACATTTTTCTCCCCTCCTCGACCCTTCTTATTCCTCAAATCTACCTTCCTACTTCTCTGCTACTGCGGTTCGTGCATACGCCATGAACTCTGGAAACGATAACTGGCACTCCTCCGGTGGACCGCCGTCGCATCCTGGTATCGATCAAATGAACCAGCAGCCTCGGCCACTGGGGTCCTTCAGGTACGAGCAGTCGTATATAGTACATGTGGCTTGATATCTTGATATCAGAGACTAACCCGATATTCTTGCGCTCCAACAGTCAAAATCCTTCTCAGCAAGGCCAAGCCTCACAGCCCTCCGGCCCAGTACTTCCCCCTCCAGGTGGTGAGTGCCTCTTGGGGAACCATGGGTTTCCATGTGGAATCCAATGATTTAAAAAAATCGTCTAAACTATTCAAACTAACTGATTATTCTATTTCAGCACCCTACCACCCTAGTCAGTCGGGTGGCCATTCTCTTCCTGGACTGGCAGAATTAAGCCAGACCCACGGAAATCCGCACCAGCCTTCCGCGTACGGTCAGCACCCAGCAGGCCCGTCGCATAACAGCGGCCATTCTCTTCCCGGAATCGGCCAAGCCATGCAACACGCTTCTCCCCAGCTCAACCGCGAGCGGGAGCGGGACTCCAGAGAGCGCGAAATCATCGAGCGCCAGCGCCAGGAAGAGATGGCTCACCGTGAGCGCGAGCGCGATCACCGTGAACAAATCGAACGGCAGCTAGAACGCCGCGAACAACCCCACCACCCCGTCCAGAGCCACACCGGCTCGATCCCCCTCCATCAACCCGTGGCCAACAAAGTCCCCAACTCTATTCACGGCCCTGGCGGACTCCTTTCGACCCTTGGCGGAAACCCGCAGAACGGTCACCAGGGCGGACCTCAGTCTGCTGCTGGCTTGTTCGGTCCTCAAATGCAGCACGGCGAAGGCACACCTCGCTCGTACATGCAGCACCCCGGTGGTCCACCAGGACAGCCTATGATGGCGTACAATGCCGCCGGACAGCAAATTCCAGGAAATGTTGCAGCCCTTGCTCAGGGCCAGCAACCGATTCTAAATGATGCTCTCAGTTACCTCGACCAGGTCAAGGTGCGCTTTGTTGACCAGCCAGATGTCTACAACCGTTTCTTGGATATCATGAAGGATTTCAAGAGCCAGGCTATTGATACGCCTGGTGTGATTCAACGTGTTTCAACGCTTTTCAATGGCCATCCTGCTCTTATTCAAGGATTTAATACTTTTTTGCCTCCTGGCTACCGCATTGAGTGCGGTACTGAAGACAACCCTGATGCGATTCGGGTCACAACCCCGTCGGGAACAAATACACTCAGCATGCCACGTGCAGGACGTCCCTTTGAGACAATCTCCAATGCACCCCCCTCCGGTGATCCGCATGCTCGGTCTGACTTTTATCGTGACCAGTCCCGACCTGGCTGGCAACAAGGGCAGCAGCAGGATCAACAGCAAGGCCCTGCCTCTGGATCCTACTCCCCTGGGTCAAGAATGATGAGCGGCATGTACCAACAAGATGGACCAGGACCCGCCCAGGAGCACCACTATGGTTACCCCACCCAACAGGAGCAACAAGCTGCATCCGCCATGACCCATCAGCAAGACCATCGTGGAGTGGCACAGCTGCAAGGCGCTGCCTCCGCAGCGTCCGCTGGACTTGGCAGGGCGTCTCTCATGGGAGTTTCGGGAGCTGGACCGAACTCTAGTCTCACTCAGCCGATGAACAATCTGGCTGGCGTCGGCACTGGTATGCTCCAGGGTGCTCAGGATTTGAACAAGCGTGGTCCCGTAGAGTTCAACCATGCCATTAGCTATGTGAACAAGATCAAGAACCGCTTCTCAAGTGCACCAGAGATCTACAAGCAGTTCCTCGAGATACTCCAGACTTACCAACGGGAGTCAAAGCCCATTCAGGATGTCTATGGACAGGTTACTCAGTTGTTCAACACTGCACCAGACCTCTTGGAGGATTTCAAACAGTTCCTGCCAGAATCCGCCGCGCATGCCAAACAAGTAGCTGCGCAGCGCCAAGCCGAAGAGCAAGCACCTCTTAGCAATATCCGTGGTGAACCTGCAGGTTTCACCTCCCAGACTCCTAACCGTGACGTCAAGATGCCTCCTCTGGGCCAGTTCAATGTGAAGGACCCTAAGGAAAACAAGAAGCGTCGTGGTGGCCCAGGTGGTGTTGGCTCTATCTCGGGACCTGCTGGTGCTGAAGCTGCTCGCTTGTCTGAGGCAAGCAGAGGGGGCCAAAGTTCGCAGTTCGGCAACGCCAGTAAGAGGCCGAAGTATCACCACGGAAAGCCTTCTGTCGACATGGCTAATGTGTCTCCAACTTTGATTCCTGCTCTCCCAGAGCCTCTTCCTCCCTCGGTCTCCATGACTCCTAGCCAGGAAGAAATTGCGTTCTTTGACCGTGTGAAGAAGTTCATCGCCAACAAGCAAGTCTTCAGCGACTTCCTCAAGCTTTGCAACCTGTACACCACGGATCTGCTTGACCGTCACATCCTGGTCAAAAGGGCTGAGGGATACATCGGGTCCAATGCTGAGCTCATGAGCTGGTTCAGACGGTTTATGAGTGCTGAAGAGCCTGAGGATAAGATCATCGACCCCAAGGCGAACCCGGAATCAGGTATCGTCAACCTGGCTCACTGCCGATCTCTGGGACCGAGTTATCGACTCCTCCCTAAGCGTGAACGCCAAAAGCCCTGTAGTGGGCGCGATCCGCTTTGCAACAGTGTTCTTAATGACGACTGGGCCTCGCATCCCACCTGGGCTTCGGAAGATTCTGGCTTTGTTGCACATCGCAAGAACCAGTACGAAGATGCTTTGCATCGGATTGAAGAAGATCGCCACGATTACGATCACCACATCGAGGCTTGTACCCGTACTATCCAGCTGATCGAGCCCATTTGCCAGCAATTCCTTTACATGAGTGATGCGGAACGCATGACATTCAAATTGCCACAAGGTCTCGGCGGTCAAAGCGAGGCAATTTACCAGCGTGTCATCAAGAAGATTTACGACCGTCAACGCGGCGAGAAGGTCATCCGAGACATGTTCCTTCGTCCATGCCACGTCCTTCCCATTGTCCTTTACCGCTTGAAGCAAAAGCTAGAGGAATGGAAGGCCTGCCAGCGGGAGTGGGACAAGGTCTGGCGCGAACAGATGCAGCGAGCATACTGGCGCAGTCTTGACCATCAAGCCATCGCCACCAAGCAAACCGACAAGAAGCTCTTTGTCGCCAAGAACATCCAGCAAGACCTGCAGACCAAGTTTGAGGATGCACAGGCTGGTCGTAATAGTGGCCGGACCCCGCCCAAGTTTCATGCTGAGTTCCAGTTCAACGATACTCAGGTTCTCCTGGACGCTGTCTACTTGCTTTTCTTGTACTTTGACCGCAATACCAATGGCTTTGGTGCTGATCCTCAGCGGCTCATGAACTTTATCAGGGATTTCATTCCTACTTTCTTCGGCCTAGACCGCTATACCTTCAACTTGTACATGGACGAAGTTTACAACGCCATCAATGATGACGATGACACTTACGCCAATGATGATGTCTCGAACGGAAGCCGCAAGGGGGCGGACTTGCAGAAGCTGGATCTTCTGCGTGAGGCCCTGGAACGCGGAGACCAGACTGAGAAGCCCATTAAGGTGGATGGTGTTCTGAACAACCATAACGAACCCACTGTTGTCCCAGTTACCTCCATCGCCTCTGATTCCGAGGATTCATTTGACGTGGCTGAACTGCGCTGGATGGAGCATCCCGGAAAGGGTAACTTCAACCTTGAGCATGAATACACGCTCAACGAGAAGTACAAGAAGAAGGAACACCACATGTACTCCAACTTAAACATCTTCTGCTTCTTGCGTACTTTTGAGATCCTCTACGCGCGTCTCCTGCGCATCAAGGAGCAAGAGGAGTCAGCCCGTGAGCAAGTCCGACGTGGTGTTCTACCCAAGGCTGCTCACGAGTTGTGCTTGATCGACCGATTCCCTGGTGATTTCTTCTATGATGTCGATCCAAAAGCCAACCTTTACAAGCAGATCGTGCGTATGTGCGAGGAGGTCATCAAGGGCGATATCGATCAGGTTCACTTGGAAGAGACCCTGCGTCGCTTCTACATGCAGAGCGGATACCTGCTCTACAACCTGGATCGTATCTTCTCCTCAATTTCCAAGTTCGTGGCGTCTATCTTCACCGGTGACTCTCGCGACCGCAGCTCCGATATTGTCAACCTCTTCTTCAAGGAACGGGAGAAGGAGGAAACTACCCACCACCAGGAGATCCAATACCGCAAGCAAGTCGAGCGACTGGTTAAGGATGGAGATATCTACCGTATTACCTTTGTGAGTTTTCCTATTTCTAAAATCGCCCTGACTACAACTAACATATCATCCAGTATCCAACCGACCGCCGTGTCACTGTCCAAGTACTGACCAGCGAAGACGCAACCCTCAACAACGAGGAACTTACCCCAGAAGAGCGCTGGTCCTACTACGTGACCGCCTACTCAATGCGCGACCCAACTGAAGGCGTGCAATTTTCGAAGATGCGCATGCCCCTATTGAAGCGCAACCTTCCCCCGAAGTTCGAAGAAGACGAAGAGTACGAGCGCTACTACCGCAGCCTCCAGCACCATGACGGCCTGACCATCCGCATCTGCGCCAATAACTACACAATGCTGTACCAGCCGCCCACCTACGACTGGTTCTGGCGGTCCAACGCCCCCATCCCGGAGAAAGACGCCGATGCCGACACCATCAACGCCCAAGTCGAGGAGCTCGCCAAGGAAAAGGCCTCACTGCGCGAAAAGCGCCATGACCGCTTCGTCGAGAAGTTCGTCAATAACCCGTCCTGGGCCCGCGGCCTTAGCAAGGACCAGGTGGACGAGAGCAACCAGCGCTTCCGGTCTTGGGTCGATGGAACCCTCTCTGATAGTCCTGGTCCGGGCCGTGAGGGATCTGCGTCTGGTTCCGCTGCTCCCGCTAATACGGAGGCGGAGAAGGGTGATGGCGCGGATGTTGAGATGACTGATGCCGAGCCTACCGAGGCATAGGTGGTCTATGTGCTGGTGTAACTTTTACGACGGGTCAGTCCCCCTGTGCGGGGGACTGACATGCATTATTGTTGATTGTGGGAGGGAGGACGGCGTACGATGAGGAAATTGTGACGAATAGTTTTCTTTTCTTTTCTAACGGTTTCCGTAGTTTGTATTTGTATCTCTTGCTTTTTTTTCACGTATCTCTTACTTTATTCTCACAAATGAAATGGCCATGGGGAGGTTTGGCCTGTTTATTTTATTTTAATTGAATTTGCATGAATTTTCTCAGATACTCAGAATTTCCTCAATAAACCTATAGCTATTTGACCTCAGTCAGTAGCATCGCCGAATATCATGTTGCATATTCCACGATATTGAGCCAGACCCTAATGGAGTGATCGACTCGACCTTCTGGGGTAAGCGAAAATGGGACTCCTCCGGATCGTCAGCTGTTCCTACTGAATCGGCATAATCGGCATAATCGGCATCACTAGCGGGCAATATAGATCTAGTGCGTGTCAGAGTGAAAATCTCCATATGACCGAGCCTGGTTAACCGACACTATCCCGAGACGTAGACTCGGGGGAAATTCGGGGGGTCGGGGGTCGGGGGGTCTCCGTATCTCCTTTGGTCATGTACATATATTGTGATGATTGTGTGATATTTTTGATTCTGGTTATACGGGGGGAATATTAACCTGAAAAATATGTTGAATAATGAGTCTACAGCATATGCACACAATATACATACAATTCTGTATACAACACTCTGTACATGAAAGAAGACCGACCTGAATGGCCAAACCCGAGAGATCACCGAGCGCCGAGCGAAGGCCGGGGAAACGCCATAGATGACGTCATTATGAATGATTTTGGAGTTGAGGAATTGATGGAGAATGGAATTGATGGGGGATATATATACTTATATATTATATAGATATCTATATCTATATGTATATAACATTGGAATTCAACTTAGAATTCAATTAAAATAAGTTATACAATATACATCCCAATATACAATTGTGAACTACCTGTATAGTCTTACCAAATTTCAAAAACTTCCATTCTCCCGGACCTGTCGGTCTCGCATTCCTCCGTGGAGACCTTTGCCCGTGGGGTTGGAGAAATTACTTATACCCCCAGATCCCCTTTCTTCTTTCCCACATTTTTGACACTCTCCCCTCCCCAATCATGTCTGCTTCGGCCCTATTGAAGAGCCGCGTGCGGCGCCCATCGTACCTAAAGAAGCTCGCCAAAGCCGAAGATCTCATTCACCACTTCCCCAATGGCACATACATTGGCTGGTCCGGATTCACTGGTGTGGGTTACCCCAAGTATGTAACAAAGACCATGAGATGTGAGGTGCAGAACGCTAACCTCAATCCAGGATGGTTCCCACTGCTCTCGCGGACCATGTCGAGAACAACAACCTCCAGGGACAGCTAAAGTACAACCTATTTGTCGGTGCCTCCTCTGGTGCGGAGACCGAGAGCCGCTGGGCCCGCTTGAACATGATTGAGCGTCGTAGCCCTCACCAAGTCGGAAAGGAAATCGCAAAGGGAATCAACAATGGCCAGATCAAGTTCTTCGATAAGCATCTGAGCATGTTCCCCTCGGATTTGGTCTACGTAAGTCTCGACATCTTCTTAGAAGGAAAAAGAACAATCGACCCGCTAACTTTTCCACTTCCGTCAGGGCTGGTACACTTTGAACAAGCCCAAGCCCTCAATTGACGTGGCAGTCATTGAGGCTTCCGCCATCACCGAGAACGGAGGCATCATCCCTGGTGCCTCCGTCGGTGCTTCACCCGAGCTGATCCAGATGGCCGACAAGGTCATCATCGAAGTTAACACCTCCATGCCCTCCTTCGAGGGTCTGCACGACATCACCGGCTCAGACCTACCCCCTGGCCGCAAGCCCTACCTCATCATGGCCCCAGAGGACCGCATCGGAACAAGCTACATCCCCATCGACCCAGAGAAGGTCGTCGCCATCGTCGAGTCCAACTACCCTGACCAAACCCTCCCCAACTCCCCAGAAGACGAAGGCTCCCAAGCCATCGCCTCGAACCTAATCGAATTCCTCAAGCACGAGGTCAAGCACGGCCGTCTCCCACCCAACCTTCTCCCTATCCAATCGGGCATCGGCAACATCGCCAACGCCGTCGTAGGCGGACTCAGCAAAGGCGGCGCAGACTTCAAGAACCTCAAAGTCTGGACCGAAGTCCTGCAAGATTCCTTCCTCGACCTCTTCGACAGCGGAAACCTCGACTTCGCAACAGCAACCTCCATCCGCTTCTCCCCAGACGGCTTCAAGCGCTTCTACGATAACTGGGAACGCTACGCAGGCAAACTCCTCCTCCGCTCTCAACAAGTCTCCAACTCCCCCGAGATCATCCGCCGTCTCGGCTGCATCGGAATGAACACCCCCGTCGAAGTCGACATCTACGCCCACGCAAACAGTACCTGCGTGATGGGCTCGCGCATGCTGAACGGACTCGGCGGTTCGGCCGATTTCCTGCGCAACGCCAAGTACAGTATCATGCACACTCCGTCCGCGCGTCCCTCTAAGACCGATCCTACCGGTGTGAGCTGTATCGTGCCCTTCGCTACGCACATCGACCAGACCGAACACGATCTCGATGTTGTTGTTACCGAGCAGGGTCTTGCTGATGTTCGTGGCTTGTCGCCCCGTGAGCGTGCCCGCGTTATCATTAAGAACTGCTCGCACCCTGATTATACGCCTATTCTGACTGATTATCTCGACCGCGCGGAATTCGAGTGTCTGCGTAAGGGTATGGGTCATGAGCCGCATATGCTCTTCCAGGCTTTCAATATGCACAAGAATCTTCAGGAGAAGGGTACCATGAAGATCGACTCTTGGGAGTAAATTTGAGTAGTGGTGTGTGTGTGTGTGTGTGTGTGTGTGTGGAGGTTGTGATACCTTGTTCATTCTAAAACTTGGATATGTGCTAGGTTTGGGCGTTTGGTATATCTATTAGCGGTTTATGTATATATAGTACTTGGAATATAAGCTATAAACTTTTCCTCTGGATTGATTGTTTTGGTTGTAGATTAGTTGGTTCGTAATTGGGGAGATGGATTTCGACTGTTGACCTAGACTGTGTAATGTAGTTTATTTTAATTGCATTTCTACTTAGTACTCGCATATAACGTAGACTAGAATGGAATCAATTCACCAATTATGTCGAGAATTCCATCATTCGGTCCATGCTAAGCTTATATCGCCAATTTCAATCGTGAAAAGCCATTGTATAGAATGAACTAGAATGTGTATGTATACAAGCAGCATCGAACATGTCCAAACAACTAATTTATACAGAAACAAGGCCTTGCCACACCAGAGCTCCTATATCAAGAAAGATATGGTATAATGAAACAAGAAATGCCCAAACAAGAAAGCAAAAACGCCAACGCCAACAAAAAGAAAACATAAATTCATCTCAATCTTAATCCCCTTTTAGTCCCCATCTCCAATCAGAAGAAAAGGCAGAGTCTAAGAATCGAGTCCGAACCAGACACCCTAGTAACCCATCTAAAAGACGAAGCACCAGGGAGTCTATCAAAGTCCAGTGAGTCTAGGTAAAAGTCAGCATTAAACTCCTCCAAACCCAAACCATGAATCACGGATATAACGTACCGACTCCAGAGCGCCCCGAGAATACCAGGCTGCGCAGCCTCAGACTTGCGTTGCGCCCAGCCATGGTCGACGTTGTAGTGCTTCACATCTTGTAACCCGGCGAAGAGGCCTCGTCCGGCTGTTGCGCGCTGAGGGGGATGTCAGTTAATGGATTCTAACGGTGATAGCAGCAGTGGTATACGCACTCGGGGCTGTTGAGCGGAACTACGGACCCAGTAATCTGCGCCGTAGTCATTTTGCAGACGAGCGTGCTCGCTATCGGTTGATTTGGATGGGGCGGGCATTTTGATTTTTGGTTTGGAGGGTTGGACTGCTGTGTTGGTGTAGATATAGATGTAGATGTAGATGTGTCTTGCAAGTCTCCAAGTATCAGGCTAAGTAACTGATGTATGTATCTTGTAAAGAGTATATTTGTGCGATGAACAAAACATACCCCCTCATCTAACATCCAAGCTTTATATACATACACCATCTCCCACTATCATAGCCACAAGATGCAAAGCCTCATAGCAAGTATGGCCTGACAGCATTGGACTAACCCATGTCTGTTCCGAGAGGCTGGATCATGGGATGTGATCGTTTACCATGTCTGGGGTATGCTATGGATAGCATGACGCATATGTATAGCTCGGATTTATTCCATCCGGGTTGGGTTCAGATAATGACTGAATGTGGTTGGTTAGAGTCGTGAGGTCGGGAGATGTGGTGCGATGGCATTCGGATTTCTCCGTTTCTGTTTCTGGAGTTAGTATAGGAGAGTGAATGCTTGTCTTTTGCGGATTATTATTTGAGATCTGATGATTGGGGAATTGAAGGATTGGTGGATACTTGCGGTGTGTGTGGTGGCATGATCGGGTGGCACGGTGATGGTCAGATTCAACTTGCGGTAAAAAATAGGAACAACAGGGAAAGTTCTACTTTGGATTTGATTTAATAAGACTCAGGATATCATCAGGCTGTTGTGATATATTGTGATCTGGTGCGACAGTCTTTATCGGACATTTTGAAAGCATATGCCTGTTATAATGTACAATATAGTGAGTTTAACTTCAATACTTTCACAGGATATATCTATAGAGCATCTCTAAAGTTCAAAGATATGACCATCCTATCTCAACAAGAACCTTCTATTTTCTGTCATCGCCCCTGATTTCTCCGCTATGTATCCATGCCCCGAAGGCTTCTGATCCGGACGAGACAACATTTCTACATGCTGCGAGTCAATTCTACGACATTCTACGACACACAAACAAGGGCATCCACCCCAGGCCGCTGCACATCACTGCAATGGCTGAGAACATCTTAGCGCGCTAATCTATGAAGCCGTCAGTTTCTACCAGTCCAATAGACTCATTCCCAGATCTGACCACTTTTTATGTGACGTTCTTCTATCTCCGCCTCCCCTTGCACCTCGACGTCTATATTCCCATCCGAGCTTGCTACGTACACTCCGAACGTCGATTTATATATCAACGACGAGGTATGCAATATGTAATCTAGACGTGAGTGTTACTCATCTAAGAATCAGAATGTAGAACCGAGAAAACACAACTATTATCCAGCCATCCAGCTTGAGCGGGGATGCGGCTTCGTATTCTTCCTCAGCTTTGAGCACGAGACATGAAAGGGACCGAAAGATGGGTCAGATATTGCTGAACGAGCCTGGAGAGAGATCAGTCTTCACTATCACCTGTTTCATTTGTTCTAGGACAAGGACATTTGACTGGGGTTCATGACTTGGCTTGTTCTGGCCTCTTGTATGGAATGCCCATACAAAAAACACAAGCCAAACCTGGTATCAGGTTGGGTCGACTAATGGAGAAAACAATTTCCATGCTTTTTCTCTTTCTACTTCCAACGTAGAAGTAATTGAATAATATATTGTTATCACCGACCGGTCTCACTATATATCAGAACTCGTCAAGGAAGATGCCTGATTTCGAAATATATTGTTGAAAGTGAATTGACACAATCAGACGAAGAGCCTATGATATTTTGAGATAATCATTAGGGATATTATTTTGTAATTCAACATTAGACACAGCTGGAAAGCAAGCTATATCAGAATTAATGAAAATGAAAATGTGATTATTGAGAAATTGAGGCGAAGCGAGGAGACATCCGAAGATCGAGGCATACATTCCACAACTGACATTCTCCATGTGGACTGCGTGATACAGATCTCGGATATCTGAGATGTGGAATGCCATAACTTAGCCCTAAATTTGACGTATCAAAAAAGGAATCTGAGTCATATGCAGGGAAAATCGGTGTAGAAATTTCCCCGGAACCACACACCGTTGAACCTTGGACCCTTG
The DNA here is from genome assembly GCA_928213465.1 of Penicillium sclerotigenum. Classification (NCBI taxonomy): domain Eukaryota; kingdom Fungi; phylum Ascomycota; class Eurotiomycetes; order Eurotiales; family Aspergillaceae; genus Penicillium; species Penicillium sclerotigenum. Next base: position 7,205 of record CAKMRK010000091.1, on the reverse strand, counting down.
AAACCTTCCATCTATGAAAATGAAATGAAAACAAAAAACAAACCCAATAGCAAGGCTGATAGAACATCGCCACAATAGGCCCTGCGCGAATAAGACTAATTTTCCAGATCCCAACTCCACAAGGCGACTCGCCGACCCCTGGAAGCCCCTGAATAACCTCAAAGAGGGTATTGCCAAGCCTCGACCTAAATACCAACTAAGCCCAGATCCGCTACTATGCTTGGCCGTTGATTCATTGGAATTGCCATATTGGCCAAGAGTATTTCGGCGGTCTGGATCGTTGAGTTGTCTTTGATTTGGGCAGCTCCTTGGTGTGTATGTTGTATGGGCATGATCTAGTTTGGTATTTACTTTCATTTATATTCACACACAAATCCGAATGTCCGAATGGGCCTTAATACACGATTACATTACATTCTACCCAAACTCTTTTTTTGCTGGTAAAATTCACAGTCAATAACCCAAATCTATGGGGCAGTTATCGGCCTCGGACAGACTAGTGGGCGAGAAACAGGTATAGCACAGGTTTCATTCAGGAGTTAGGCTCTAGCCAGGCCAGTTTCCATAAAATAGTACGGAGTACTCCATACAGCGGTAATCTCCGCAAGACACACGCGCCTCAGCTGTGCCCCAGTATCGGCCGTGATCTACCGCATGGACGAGTTTTGATCGCCAGTCTCCCTGTGATTTGTGATCAGCACTTAGTACATGGAATGGCAGAAGCACTATTCGCTATATAATTGCAGCTTCCATTGCTTGTACTTACTGCTAGTGTGGTATCGGTTATATCGGATAGGCAGGCTACAGTGTTAATCTTTCTTTATTTTGCTCTGGCAACGACTACACTAGGTAAATGGCTATGCCCCGAGTAGAAGGTGGCTCGAAGTCCACGCGGTCCTTCCTATATTTGGCGGGATTAATTAATCGAACAGTTCAAGCTTCTGCCCCATTTAATAACTGTTTTTGACTTTAATTAAGTTGGGCGATCGGCTAGTTCAGAAGTGCGTGTCATAAGTGCGTGTATATCGCTGACTCGATGGAGATGGTCGTGGTGGGGGGTGGGGGGAGAGAACAGCGCAGAATTAACAACAAAGGTTATGTGTTGTGTCCATAGAGTACTCCGTAGGGCAAGTCTTGTTGATATAGGGAGTACGTGTGAACAATTAGGTTTGGGCGAAAACATGGGGACTCGGGGAACTCGGCAGTCTTGAGATGTGCTCCGAGCAAGCCGAGAGACATTGGTATTAAGGAACAGCAATTAATACCTCCGTACGGAGTATATTGGAGGTAATCGATAAGATTAAATGATACCTGTATTGTGATTTTATAATAAAGATCGGCACGGCGGAAATTAGAGGCTGCATTTCAACCAATCAGGATACAGACTATACCTCAATCCAACTGCCACCTTGCCATTTTAGGACTGGCCGAGGACGCTATGACAGTCTGCCCCACATGGCGCGGGAATAGAATTTTGTTGTTTTTCTTTGGTTTTTGACTTTTTGACCTTTGACCGGGGATCTCTCTTGTCTGACTTTGCAATTGAGACATTGGCATGAAGCCATTCTACTCCACACATTCTTTGGATCTTTGCTTTGGAGACATTTCTTTGGTCTGGGTATTTAGGAACCGAGGATTCCACGGGGGCAGGCTTGCCACCGAGCCAGCCACAGAGGGGCTATAGTGGTGCCTTACATGGCCTGACAGCACATATGAAACCTTGGCCTCGTTTTGGTATAATATGTGGCTTTTCATGCGGTTAGGAGTTGGGAAACTGGGATGGACGACCCTCACAGCGGTAAGGGGAAGACTATTCTGGGCGTGAGACAGGATGACTATTTTCGACGCTGGGGCCGAAGGCTGAAAGGAATAGGAGAGGAAGGACAGTTGACGATCCGTGCGGGTAGTGTCTTGAATTATATAATATATAATAGGAATAGGATACGGAATACGGAGTACTCCGTACACAGTATTGGGTTCTATTGTAGTTGAAATGACCGTTGGGCGAGAATGTAATGTTGTACCTGTACCTGCACATGATTGTTGTGATCTGATTCCCAGAGACTGTACCTGCATGTGCCTGATATGTGTTGTATCAAATCTTACTCGAATTGCAAATGTACTGTATCAAACTGTATCCCAATTACTCCGTACACCATACACCCCCACTCTTGCCCGAGCCGTGTGGGCCAACCACAAGTAGCCAACACTCGGTAGTCGAATATTAAACCAATCAGATTGATATTGTCCCTGAAAACACATCTAGACTCGTCCAGGGGTAATTTTTAGGGTAAAGTAAATTCAAAGGAAATTCACGATCGGTGGACCTGTATCTATGGTCTAGTACACTGGGGCCTTTTGGAGGTCTTTTTTCTCCTTTTCTCTTTCCCCCTAACTCGCCCCAGTAACGATTTCTCCAACAAAAGGCCTTGCGTGCCCCCGATCACTCTCCTTTTACCTTCTCTACCCACGTTCCTTTGATTCTGTACCACCGCTTCACTCGTTCAGCGGGCATTCATTCTTTTGCGTGGATATTACCTTTCCATAATGAAGGGAGCTATTTTCGCCGCCGCCGCCGCCTTGGTCGGCTCTGCCATGGCCGACGGTATTCACCGTCGCCATGAGGCCTTCCACCAGCGTCGTGAGGCTTCGGCCTGGTCCTCCGCCGTTGTTACCGCCTCCGCTGGTCTGAACCCCGAGGAGACTTGTGGCTGCACCACCAAGGTCATCACCATCTACGGTTCCGCTACCCTGGTCCCCGTTGAGACTGTTGCTCCTCCCTCTTCTACCTCTACCTCTACCTCTACTTCTACCTCTACCCCCACCCCCGAGCTCACCAGCACTCTCACCAGCACTGTGCACTCGACCAGCACCAGCACTTTGACTGTGACTGTCTCGGCCTCTTCCTCGGTCCCCTCCTCTGCGGCCCCTGTTGCCTCCAGCACTCCCGCTGTTGAGCTGCCCACTCCCGGTGTTAGCACTTTCTCCACCACCGGTGTCTACACCATCCCGGCTACCACCATCACCGTCCATGACACCACCACCGTCTGCGGTGCCACCTCCACTGAGGTCCCTAGCGGAACCCACACCTACGGTGGTGTTACCACCATTGTCGAGACTGCCACCACTGTCGTCTGCCCCTACGCCACTGTCAAGCCCTCCGGCAGCACCGTGACCAGCGTCATTGAGACCACCACCTACATCTGCCCCTCCGCTGGTACCTACACCGTTGTGCCTCCTACTACCACCACTGTGTCCACCAGCACAGTCCTGGTCTACCCCACCCCCCAGACCATTCTTCCCGGTACCTACACCCAGGATGAGACCACCGTGACTGTGACCCGCACCGACTACACCTACGTCTGCCCTGTTGCCACTAGCAGCCTGGCCTCCACTACCGTCTCTGCTGTGCCCACCGCTGTTGCTGCCACTACTACCTCTGCCGCTCCCGTTGTCACCAGCATCAGCTCCGCCACTACCACTGCCGCTCCCGTTGTCACCAGCGTCAGCTCTGCCTCTAGCTCCGCTAGCTCTTCTAGCTCTTCCAGCTCTTCCAGCTCCTCCAGCTCCTCCAGCTCCGCCGCTTCTACCACCTCCGTCGCCACCGCCACCGGTATTCCTACCGTCCTCGGTGAGGGCCAGTGGGGTATGACTTACTCTCCCTACACCTCTGCCGGTCAGTGCAAGACCAAGCAGGAGGTTCTGGATGATCTCACTGTCATCAAGGGCAAGGGCTTCAACCTGATCCGTGTCTACTCCACTGACTGCAGCGGTCTCGAGTTCATTGGTGACGCCTGCAAGGAGCTCAGCCTCAGCATCATCATGGGTGTCTACATCTCCAGCTCCGGTATCTCCGCCGCCCAGGAGCAGGTCACCGAGATCGCCAAGTGGGCCGAGTGGGATATGGTTAAGCTGATTGTTGTCGGTAACGAGGCCATCCAGTCCGGCTACGTCGATGCCTCTACCCTGGCCTCCTTCATCCAGTCCGCTTCCTCCAGCTTCAAGTCTGCTGGTTACACCGGTCTGATCACCACCACCGAGCCCGTCAACGTCTGGCAGTCCTACGGGGCCGCTACCCTTTGCAGCGCTGTCGACATTGTCGGTGCCAACATCCACCCCTTCTTCAACGCCGACACCACCGCCGAGCAGGCCGGTGAGTTCACTAAGGGCGAGTTCGAGCTCCTCGAGCAGATTTGTGGTGGAAAGGACGTCATCAACCTTGAGACTGGCTGGCCCAACGCCGGTGACGCCAACGGTGCTGCCGTCCCCGGTACCACCCAGCAGGCTACTGCCATCAAGTCCATCGTCAAGGAGGTTGGCTCCAAGTCCATCTTCTTCTCCTTCTCTGATGACACCTGGAAGAGCCCCGGTGAGTTCAACGTCGAGCAGCACTGGGGTTGCTCTGGAGTCTTCTAAGCGTGATGACTCGTGATGGATTTTTGAAATTTTTTGTTAGTTCTGCAAATGCAAGACTTGTACAGGAGGACTAGGAGTTTTACTCTTCTCTGGTTTTGGTGGTGTGTCTACGGACTCCCGATCGGCCCTTTCTTCCCTTCTTGGATTTTATTTAAATTTGACTCCTCATGTGGTAGATACACCTTTTATTCGACGTTGTCTACTGACCTTGCAACCTTTGATCTCCTTGTTCCTGTTTTTAGTTGTACATTGCTCATTTATGCCTTCTTATGAGTTTCCATTCCGGTAACCTTTCGTCTGTACGACAGTGGCGTGTAGTTAGTATTTGCCGTGTCAGCTTTGTACGTTCAACTAGGCATCATCGTCCTTCAATCTGCCTTCTACCACCCCTCTTCCACAATTTGACCCCCTTGGGGTTCTCATACGATAAGTTGTCCGCGACTGACATCATGCAACCTGCACCCGAGGCATTGGGGCAGTGCACATGGCCCCGACACCAAGGTTCAACCTAGGACATGACATCAAACCAGAGTGTTCATTTTACCATCTCTCAAGAGAAGACCTTTACCCTCACCAAAGACAAAAATTGTCCGAAAGAACAAGCATTGCTGTTTCTTTCTGTCGGGAACCAAACCCAGAACAAGACCCAGAACCCAGACCGGATCTAAAACCGAATCTAAACCTCATCAACTCCCTTAATCTCTCATCATGCCACTCCCATTCGAATGCGAGCCCTTCTACATGCGCCCCCTCCTAATGATCAAGTCTATTACCGTGGGATTCTTCACAATTCTGATCTACTTCGTCATACCAATAGTTGTGGCAATAGCCATAATATTCGCCGTCATCTTCGTGTTCTTCGCTATCGCTGTCGCAGTATTTGGTCGGGGTCTGAGTTCTGACGAGATTAAAGCGAAGAGACAGAAAGAGAAGAGCGAGCGGGAACAGAACAAGCGCCATCAGAAGGAGAATCGGAAGCCCGATGCAGAAATATTTTCCGCTCCTCTTCCCGCAACTGCGAGTGGTCCCGGTGGTACCTATGACCTGGAGAAGCGTCTTGAAATTGAGCTTGAGCTTCTTGGGGAGATGGCGGTTGCTAGGAGGGAGAGGTTGGCCACTTTGAGGATGAAGAATGTGGGGGATGCGGCTGACTATTTGGAGGCTTTGGAGAAGCTTGAATAGGACTGGTAGGCCCTAAATACCTAGGTATCTAGGTCCCTTCCAAGATTGGTAGGTAGCGCAAAGCTATACTTCCTGAATAGGAAAGGTAGCCGTCTGACTTTCCCCGGACCAGGGTTCTTTCCAATCTTGAATGGACTACAAAGCTCAGGGCACTAACGTGACTTCTTGCTATGACTACCATCTGTCCTCTCTTCTCCCAAGATCCCAGCTATTACGAACATACTCCTATCACTTGTATCTCGAACCCTCTCTTCTGGTCATCCATATACACCCCCAAGATGACGCAAGTGGCCGAAGAAATGTTCAGAGAAGCGTTCAATAAATGGCCGATCCTTTTACGTCCGGTGTATGGAACTATAACACTCATCATATTGGGTGTCGAGTTGTTCTTCTACATGTTGCTGCCTCTTGCCCTCGCTTTTATCATCCTACTTGTCGTTGGTGCATTGATAGTCCTTTCGATTGGATATCTTGTGACGGGCAAGGCGCCGGATTTTGGCGACGATGGGACCCGAAAGAAAAGCGACGATGACAACAGGGCCCGCAGCAGTGTCGAACATCGTCTAGAGACTGGCGAGATCAAATTTCGAGATCGTTGTCAATATCGAAATGGAGATTGATGTCTTTCATGATTTGTCGTTGGAGGATATGGCCACGAAACGATCACTGGGTCCCCTTTACTATTTCTTTTTGCTGGAAATCCTTCGTTTATGGAATGTTTGTCCAGGAAGTTTGTTGGAGATTTTGTGAACAGACTCCATATCATTGAGCTGTGTTCTCGAGTGGTCGGCTATCTTTCGAGTCCGAATTGATCCATGCGAAACGAGGGACGTCATATCAGGGGTAACCTTTACAATAGCTGCATCGGACGAAAGCTACTGATCACTGGTTTATATCTTGAGGTGGACTAAGAAGAATGACAGAGGGAAGACCCTACCAATGCAAAGGATTGAGAATTTGTGATATTCCAGACTTATATACCATTCACAAAATAGATAAATACAAGTGAAGGCATTCAACATAGAGCCAAGGAAAGGGGTTCCCTGTTGATATTACATCCTCATGCCCACTCAAAAGGCTTCATGCCTATCCCTCCTTTTATCATATTGTAACTTCAAGGAAAAAATATCTTATAGTGGCATGCAAGTCTGCCATCCTCATTAGCATCTTGGAACAACCGAATCACGCCTCGTCTCGCCTTAGGGTCGCTAAGTACTTACACCATTAGATCCGCAAGTAAGCCCTTCACAGCAGCATCCCACGTCGGCACAGTTAGCAGCCGTGCAGGTCATGGTGTTCTAGTCCCATCGTTAAAATTGTCTCCCCGCATTCTCCAATGCAGCAGGCATCGAGCGAACTCACAGATTGGCACGCGATTTCAACCTTAGGGTATGGTTCGGGGAGTGCGACAGTGAGAGTGGCGAGGAAGCCGAGGAAGATGACAGAGGCGCGCATTTTGAATTGGTGGGAACTTGAGAACTTTGGAGATGGGGTATCTAGGGTTGAGACAAGGACCAAATGAGCGGGCAAGCCATGTATAATAATAGAAGATACGGTGAAAAACACCACGATATGCTGGTTTGGACTGGATGCAAGGACAGGGAAAC